>JAQFZG010004384.1:0-11856 GCA_034695465.1 Entomobrya nicoleti
AAAAAAACCTACCGGAGAATTTTTTTAATTTTTTGCAGGAAAGTAGAGGTAGTCATGTACTTCAAGAAACTAGTAAGTATAGACTGTCCCGAGCTTTTTATTTAATTTTGGAACCAAACAGAATTTAAAGCGGCACATTGCAACTCACAGTGGTTTAAAAGCATTTGTTTGTGAATTGTGTGAGAAAGCATTTACACAGCGATATCACTTGAAAAAACATACTGAAGATGTTCATCATCAAATCAAAGACCATCTTTGCAATTTGTGTGACAAACGCTTCTCCTCTAAAAGTAAGATGGCAAGCTACATTAGAGTTCGTACGGGTGAAAAGCCTTTCAAGTGTCACAAGTGTTTAACTTCTTTTACACGGCAAAGCAATTTAACAAAGCATTTGGCCGTGCACAATAAATAAATAATTTGTTTGACTTTAACTACTCGATTAATATACTATACAGCATGTTAAGTATGTGTTTTGATTTCGTTTGATTTATTTATTAAATATGCTTGAACGAAATTATCACGATAAAAGCATATGTAATTATGTATCAAGCCTTTAATCAAAATCAAAATTGACTGATAATGGATCTCTTAATAATCAACCTACTTACAGTCCGGTTTGCCAAGTTGTGACTTTATGTGTTGGGGTAACTGGCTTGCGTGTTCAAACGAAATAAATCAAAAAATCCCATTGATCGTTATTCAACTTCAAAATCTTATAATTACTCTCATGTGAATAGGCAACCATTGCATGATTAAAAAATTCTCAACAAAACTGTTCAAACTCATTTTCGTACTTTGAGTCCGTCCCTATGATTTATTCATCCAACATGTTGGAATGACCTCCAATGTCATCTCTACCTATTTCGCTGGACCCCCTTCCCTCAAATCCCCATAAAAACTTGGAACCTTTGCCCGCATCAAAGCTCAGAACCACATAAAAAGTCATTTCCTCCTCTTCACCCCAATTATTAGAATTTAATTATGTAAATTTAAATTAAGAATTTTAGGATGGCTGGTCTTCAAAGGAACAGGTATCCGTATTTAACTAAATTATTAAGAGGTCCTCGGAAGAAAGAGCTGTTGGTAGGCACGGCACGGGCTGCATCTAGAATGCTTTTCGGATGAATATTCAAAATATCTGTGTATTCAGGGGGTACGCTTATTAATTAATTAAAAAATACTCAACACGGTATAAATAAAAACAGCTTCAAGAGTATTTTTAAAATTGAGATAACTCCAATAAAAAGAAATTCAATTTACTTAAAATTAAATTATTACTCAATTTGCTGTAATTTACTCTTAACTAACCTTTCCTAAAACTATTCTGCCATTATACTTTTCTCTTAAAAGTCAGCTTGTGAATGAAAAGGGACCATTTTTCCCAATCAACAGTTTAATTCACTCAGCTAGTTATGATGATTATAATTACTGATTAGAATACCAATTGATGCAGATGTAAATGAGCAATTAAATATTTGAGATAATAGCTTTGAATAAGCAACAGTCCCCATATTCCCTATTCAAACCTCTAAACAGAAGCATTGTGGATGGTGACCTCCCACTCAGCTCGAAATAGTGCAGATGGCGTGAGGAATCGAAGTCCTCCTATTTTCAGGTGGCTGATGCATGACTGTATTTACTATATTTCTCTTAAAAATCAACCAGCGCGATTGAAATGATAATTTAAGCCGGGTACATTAAAAAGTGACGTACACACAACCAGTTATCCTCAGATGGAAACTATTTGATATACACAGTACGTTTACAATGATTTCAAATTTCTTAATAAACCATGCTGGCATTATCAGAAAATAGTTTCAGCGGACAAACAAATTAAGTTTTTTTCACTTGTTAAACCCCAGTCGTCTATATACAAAATTGGCATTAAATAATCAACTTTTTAACTAAAAAATCAAACAGTAACTGCGAAGATGTTTAAAATTATTTTATTTACAAAATAATGCAATTAACTGTTCCTCATTTTAAAACAAAGTGTATAAGTTTACAGCACCATAGAAGAGATTGATATAATAATCTGTAGTTTATTTAATATCAATTATGTTTGACCAAATGGTATCTTAATCCGCTTCGGCTTGCAAAAGAAATCGCACATTTGTGGCAATTGTACACTTTTTCTCCTGTATGGCCTCTCATGTGTTCCGCCATCGCACTTGAGCTCGAAAACTGTTGGTCACATAACTTACAAACATGGTCTTTAATATGATCGTGAACGGATTTGGTATGCCTTTTCAAGCCACCTTTTTCATTAAATACACTTCCACATAAATCACAGGCAAAAGATTTCAAACCATTGTGAATTCCAACATGTACCATTAAATTATATTTCCTTGCAAACTTCTTGTGACATAATTCACAGCTATAACGCTTGTCGAAACTGTGCCCATTTTCGTGCTGCCAAAAATTACTTTTTCCTGCAAATGCTTTGTCACAAATTTTACATCGGTATGGCTTTTCTCCAATATGTGCTTGGATGTGGCGTTTGAGAGAACTAGCTGATCCCAGACACTTCGAACACAAGCTACACTTGAATGACGTGTCTGTTTGATGTGTATTCAAATGGTTTTTCATGTCACGTATTTGGACGAAACTTTTTTCACAATGGTTACATTTGAAAGGTTTGAGTTTAAAATGAAGCAACTCATGTTTCTTCAAGCTAGATATTTGTGAAAATGATTTTGGGCACTGTTTGCACGAGTAAGGCTTCTCTCCAGTATGAGTTTTCATGTGACTTGTCAATTCAAATGAACTCACAAACGAACCTTCACACAAGTCACAAAAGTGTGATTTCTCGTTAACATATCTCAGATAGTGCTCGTTGAGATGGTTTTCACTACTAAAAGCTTTGTTACAAAATACACATTTGTGTCTTCCAACATGCAAATTTCTATGCATCTGTAAAATTCTTCGTGAACTGAACACTTTTTTTACAAACATCACATTTCAATATTTGGGACGTCATTTAACTATACCTCGATAAATATTAATTAGAAAGAGCTTAGCTGCTTGAATAACTTCTATTTTTTAACTATTTCAAATCTATTTTGTTCCTTAATTGCCCAATTGGCTGTCTTTTGGCTCAAGTTAGTCACAAATAGCCGTCTCCATCAATGTTTCAAGGAAAACGCAAGTAAAAATTATGCTAGCCGAGCTCAGTGTAAATGAAGCTTAATGTAAATACAACTGAACGTAAAAACAAAACTATTTCACTCGGCAGACAATGTCAATTGAAAAACTAAGCATCAAGCCCATAGAATTAAATGATTTCCATCTTTGTGGCTTCACTTCACTCATTCAAGCTAGAATGCATGTGATAGTGTAAATATGCACAAATCTGAAAATTTGATGCATGCTTACTCTGATGATCTATAATGAACACAGAGAGTACCTACTCAAGACAGCACTCTATATAGAAATGAATAGGGAAACCCATACGCATGTGCTGTGAAGTAGTAATGCCCATTAATATTCTCAAATGTATTGTCCCAGCTGCTGATAAGTGATATTGATATACATACGTTTCTTTCCAAATATAACCTGAAATGCAAGCACATATGCATAAAAGCGCATACTGATGGATTGTAGTCTCTTACTGTTGATTATATTTAAAATGGTATCGCATACGCGATCACGTACGCCAAGATTTATAATTCAGGTGCACAAATGCATAAAATTATATATTTGTGTGCACATTTACCAGCAAAGGTGAACTTATAACAATAAAACTATTCGTGCGTATTAATATTTGATAATGAAGCTTGCTTTTAACTCATTGCCAGTACTTTCAATTAGTGCTTATTGGGGAAGTTAACTTTATAGAAATGTAAATTTTAAAATGAGTCGTATTTTAAAAATACGAGATACATATGATATTTATGAAACCTATTTGGTTTTTATTACTAATATTTGGACTGAAAAATACGTATCTGTATAGAAAGTATTTAACTTGAACTTTTAAATTTGTAAATAAGATATTGATGAGGAATAAGAAATAAATTTAAGTGTATACAAATGAAATAAAGTACCAAAAAAGAAATATTACTTACGCAAGTTGTATTTCATAGATTTATTGCATATCTAATTTTAGGCGAAGCTTAACATATTTTTTTTTCATTTACTAACATTAATAAAATCAGAACATAAGCCCTTACATAAACCGATAAAAATCAGCTTAATGACAAAAAAAAATCTGGACAGAACTAAATGACAGTTTAGAAGTTATTTTGTCAGGATAAATATATCAGTTTAAACTAAAATGTCCTGTTTAAAAAAAGTTATTGGATAGGTGTATTTAAACAGATTTTTATATGTATTAATTGTGGACAAACAAATGTTTTCGTAAATTACTTTCTTGAGCAAAAGCACGGAAACACTTTTGACATTTGATAGGCATTTCCCCCGTATGAACTCCAAAGTGTACTCCCAATCCTTGTCTGGAAGTGAATTTTTTGCCACATAGATTACAAATGTGGTCTCTAATTTGCTGATGAACAGCTTTTGCATGTTGTTTCATGTTACTTCGCTCAGTAAATGATTTTCCACATGATTCACATCCAAACGGTTTCAAACCGCTGTGTGTTGCATTATGCCGCTTCAAACTTTCTTTGTCACTGAAAGATTTTGAGCATATTTGACAGCTACGCGGCTTCTTGGAACAGTGTTGATTTTCGTGCCTCCGTAGATTTCCTACATGTGCAAATCTTTTGTCACAAGTTGGGCACCAATAAGGCTCCTCTCCTGTATGTGCTTGAATATGAAGCTTGAGGGCACTACCCGATCCCAGACACTTAGAACACAAGCTGTACTTGAACGGCGTTTCTTCTTGATGTGTATTCAAATGGCTTTTCAAATGTTGCGTTTGGGTGAAACTTTTTTCGCAATGTGTACATTGAAATGGTTTGACTCTAGTATGCAGTTTCTCATGTTGTCTTAGGCCTGAATTAAAGGAAAATGATTTTGAGCAGTGTTTGCACGAGAAAAATTTCTCCCCAGTATGAGATAGCATATGACTTCTCAAATTGGAAACACTCACACACGATTCTGTACACAAGTCACAAAAGTAATATTTCTCGTTAATGTGTCGCAGATAGTGTTCGTTAAGATCCTTTGCACTACTAAAAGTTTTATTACAAAATACGCATTCGTTTCTTCCTAAATTACGATTTTTATGTGCTTTTAAATTACCTTTTGAACTAAACTCTTTTAGGCAAATTCCACATTTAAATGTTAGGGACGCCATTTTAGTTTTTGAAGAACTCAGCTGAAACTCGATAAGTAACAAGCAGGAAGTGCTTGAATTTTTGTGTCACTACTTAAGAATTACCTAATAGGAAAATATTATGCTGTTTAAAAGAAGTTGGTTCTGCTTTCAATCTTAAACTTTGGGTAAGCATATATTTTTATTATGAGTATAGGCAACTAAGCTTTGTCATGCAAGAACGGAAATCCGTTTGCTATGGTCAAATGAACAGACAAACCAATACAATAACTGTACACGGAATATTGATAGGAGCTCGCGGAACTGTTCAACATGACATTTTTCAACTCTTCAAAACACTTGGAATCCCAAAGACATTACTTGAGGATATCGCCATTGCTGCAGTGAAAGGATCTTGTAGAATATTACATAATCATTTATATTCGCCTTCAATTTGTTAAGAATTCTACCTAATTCTAAAAGTGTAAAAATTTCAACTTAATTCTAAAAGTGTAAACTAAAATTTTTGTATAATGTTAATTTCAAAACCAAGTGTATTTTAAATTTTTATGTACTGTGTCTTTTGGCAACCATGTATTAACTGGCAGTGATAAATAAAACTTTATCCCCCCTGTAACACATGATGTAAATAAGTGATACCTATTTAGTGTTGAGAAATTATATCCAACTGATTTCACTACGATTGGTATCAAAAAATTCAAAGCTAACCCAATTCACACGTAAACGTACGCCGATGCATTCCGATTGTTATTCTTGTATGTGTTTAAAATAAACCTATACATTTACATACCCTGTCACGTACACCAAGTTCTATTATTTGGGTGAGCATATGATACATTCAATTACATAAAATGCAGAGATTTTCCTACAAATATGGACTTGTAGCAAAATTACAATACAAGATTGACTGAATGGACTCCTTAAAATAATACCTTCAAATGGACATCTTCAGCGTCCATAAAAGCGGTGAAGCCTGTAAAGTTCACATCTGTCTTCCTGACTCGTTGTGATCCGGATACTACATCTACGGATATTAAGACATACCTGACAGGTGAAAACAAGTGTGAAATCAGTGATACAGTTAAATTAAATACCAAAAATGTGTCATACGCATCTTTTAGAGTCGATATCAAGCACAGCAATGAAACCAGTGAAGAATGTATTTTAGAAGCAAGCAATTGGCCTGAAGGGTCATATGTAAGACGGTTCTACCGAGAAAGGAAAATTGGGTCCTTCAAACGACCTCAGAGTATTTCAAATCAAGATGTGCAGGCTTCTAACCTGGAATAGTCAGGGCATTAAGACTAATGCTGCCTGGCTGTACACTGTGATGAATGACTATGACATAATAGCGCTTCAGGAAACATGGATTTTTGATTTTGAAGCGTCTGCTTTAAATATTAATCACAATTACAATTTTATACATAAAAGTGCAATGCCGAAAGATAGACGATTGACGGGCAGGCCTTATGGAGGTGTAGGCTTTCTCGTCAAATCAGACATTGCAAAAAATATCAAGACACTGAATACTGATGACACTCGCTTGCTTGCAATCATGTTGCAGGTGAACAATATAGAAGTGCTAATGGTGAACGTTTATTTTCCAGTTAACTGTCAACAAAACAAACAATTGATTTCACAGTACATAGGTAAATTGCACAGCCTAATTATGGAACACGACGGTCCCTTTATAATTGTTGGAGATTATAATATTTCCTAGAACCATGACAACTTTCGTGAGTTATTACAATTTTGCAAAGTCAATCGGAGTTCTTTGCTAGATTTTATTACTCTTCCTCCCACAACTGTGACTTATGTATATCAGTAAATCCAACAATTCAAGTAGTTGGCTAGATCACACAATAATTTCAGATGACCTGACGGAGAAAGTGACATCCCTTTGGATGCCTTTCACAGTCACGCCAAGCGATCATAATCCAATTGCACTTGACATTGACATGGACACTGTTAAAATCTCATCGTTTAAATCACGTTCCAAACCAACTTTCCAATGGAAGAATGCCACCGAGGAGATCAGAACTACATTCAAGGAACATTTCTTGAAAGACTAGCAAGCTGGCAATTATGCCATGACAGTGACTGTGATTCTTCTGCGCACAAAAATATGATAACTGATGTGACCAAACTTTTGGTAACCTGTCTAAAAAACGCTGAAAATAAGTTGACAAAGCGTGCATACAGAAATAAACAGAATCAAGTGCTCGGTTGGAATTCCTACATCAAAATTTATTATGACGACTACCGAGAAAGTTATTAGCGCTGGGTGACAAACCATAAATTAAATCAAAGCGACTACCTTGAAATGGTCAAAAAACGAAAAACATTTAAACGCGCTCTTCAAGATTTTGAGTGACAAACTTGCGATGTCGTTCGAAACTAGTAATTTTTACAAGTTCTGGAACAATGTGAAAGTTGCGAATAAAGTAAAGTGCACTACCTCCAATATAGTGTGTGTAGCGGAAGGCGATTATGAAATTAGTGAAATGTGGGCGAACCATTACAAGTAAATTTTTAGCTCCGAACGCAAAAGTATTCATAAGTGTGACAATTGTTCTTGTGATGAGAAATTTCGGGTGTCTCAGAATAATGTCATGAAATCTATCAAACAACTCAAAACGGGAAAGGCGCACGGGCTTGATGGGATGACAGCTGAAACAATGAAATATGCCCATCCACTTGTGAATACCGCTATTGCAAATATATTCATTTCGAGTATAGCTCACGGCTTTATCCCTGATAGCGTTATGAGTGTAGTGCTTGTTTCTATTCTGAAAAGGTCTAATCTGAATTCTACTATTGTAAAAAAAATATCGCCCCATAGCATTGGCAACTATTTTGTCCAAAATATTTGAACTTCTCATATTCGAGAAGAATCAGAACAAATTACATACGCAAGCTAGTCAGTTCGGCTACAAGAAGAATCTTGGCACAGAGATGGCCATCTTTACTGTGCGTCAATTAGCACATCATTATTTAAGGAGGAATACCCCCGCATATTTTTGCTATTTAGATGCCACAGCTGCCTTTGACCGTGTTTCGCATGTACTTCTACTTCAGAAATTATGTGATCGTGGTGTCGGTAAAGAAACTATCAACATCTTATCGTACTGGTTCAACCACCAAGAATTCGTTTGTCGTTGGAAAAATGATATCTCTTCTCCTTGGGCGTTAAAAAAGGTGGACTTAATTCGAGTCAATATTTCTCCTTGTATATGGACAGACTATACGAACTACTCAAAGACAGCAAAGTAGGTTGCTACGCTGGACCAGTCATTTGTAATCATATCGCTTATGCCGATGACAATTTTAATGACAACAAGCATTAGAGCGCTTCGTAAACAGATTACAATATGTGAGGATTATGGTGCCATGCATGACATCCATTTCAATTCATCCAAATCGTTTCTTCAATGCTTCATGCCAAAAGCAATGGATGATGGTACAAGGCCAGTCGTTAAAATGGGAGGCAATACGTTAAGTTAAACCGAATGTGTGAAATACCTTGGGTATGAAATTAGCTGTTGGTCAAGAGATGAAGCAGAAATTATTCGGCGAAAGCGAGAAATGTACATGCAAGCCAATCTTATCAGTAGTCGATTTAAAAAGTGCAGTGAGAGTGTAAAAGAATATATATTCATGACCTATTTTAGCAATATCTACTGCTCCAGTCTGTGGTTACCGAACAATAAAAATGTTCTAAATTCAGCGAAAGTTGCATACAACGACTCTTTTAGATGTCTTTTTGGCTACTCTCGACGTAGTAGCGCAACTGACAGATTCACAGAAGAAGTAGTAGATGTTTTGTATTCACAGAATACCCGACTTCACTGCTATGCAACGACGTACTGCTTACTCACTGCTAACTAGGTTAGCACAAAGTAAAAATCCAATATTTTGCAACATTTTTAATTCGAGGATATTTCTCAGCTCATCTCTATATCAAAAATGGAGAACACTACTTTTCAGTCCAACTGAAGAAAATGAACTTAATATTCTGATAAGAGACAAGTCTTCTTCACGTCACGGGGATGATGCTACCGGAGCCGGTTCCTCTAATGACGAGGTTCGTGGGCTGGTAGCAGGTGAGATGTTCAGTACATAAATATGGCTTCAATTTAATCTATAAATACTGTACACTAATTGGCATTAAAACTTTTGACTTTCTAATGTAATCATTTACGAATTTTTTAAAATTATATGTTTATTACATTAACATTTTCTGTCCCTTTTATTCAATATGGATTTGTCACATGTATTTATTATGACTGATCTGCAATAAAGACTTATATATTTATGTATTCTAGTACCTCTAGTCGTGGTAGCATTGCCAGTATTGTCAAACTGCATTTATTAGTAGACTTACCTTGAACAAGAGTTCAAAGAAAGTCTTTCGCAAATCATCAAGCAAGTAGTCAATTCTTCAATAATAGGTAATATTGGTTATTGTGTGTTGGTTTCTATGTCCGAAACTATACCTTTTACATCTGTTTGCGTTATAATGCGCACTATCACTGATTGATAATGTAAGCTAATTGGTAGATATGGCTGAATGTATATTTCTTTAGAAGAATTTTTAATATTATTAGTAAATTTGTTTATTTGTTTAAACTATCCTTAATCGTAATCTACAATTAAAAGTGACTCAGAAATGTTTATTTACTTGCTGCTTTGCGCGAGACCCTTTTTACTATCAAAATAAATGAAATGAAGTGTATAACATTTACCTTTACCAAAGTGTAATGGGCACCTTTACATTTTTTTGAATGAGTTAATTATACTCATGGACTCTAATAATTACGAAAAATTAAATAATTAACCAATACATTAAGTTGAAACTCGTATGACCTTGTGCCGGAAGTGTATTGAGTAACGTTGGAATCGATTTCCAGCAGACTTTAACGAACACGTTAATTCTACTTAAATGCTACAAATGAATTGAAAACGTTCAAACAATAGATTTAAATACATATTTTGATTTCGAAATGTAATAAATCGGGTACCAAGTATGCCAGAAATTGCCCTTACAATTTACTTTATTAACATTTTTCGTATGATTTAAAACAGGTTTTTTTTGTAAAAGTAGGGACATGACTCAGCATAGTAAAAAGACACGCAGCAATTATTTTTCTCGGAGTTAAGCCTAATTTCTTTTATGTTGAAGTGGGTGCTCAGATTAGTAGTTTTGTTCTTGTTAAGTTGCAATTTACAGTATAATTTAATTCCACGAATCTGGACTTCTTGTCAGTTTATTTTTAAACTGTTATAGCGAAAAGGCACGGCATTAAGACATAGACGTTCTTAAAACTAGATAGGCTCCTTTTATGAAAATTTATATTTAAAAAGTGATCCAAGAAGCCAAGCGCTATTGACTTGCTTCTTATTAATATCAAACTCATAATTAACTCAAAATAAAACCGGGGGTTGCAGAGTTTTAAATGTGATGTTTGTAAGAAAGTGTTTCGTTCTAAAATAAGTTTAAGACTACATTTTAATTGTCATACCGGACAGCCCAAATGCGTATTTTGTAGCAAAGCCTTTAGTAGTGCAAGCGTTCTTAGTATACACCATCTGAGGCATATTAATGAGAAACCTCACTTTTGTGACTTGTGTAACCATTCGTTTGTAAGAGAGGCTGAATTGAGAAGTCACATGCAATCTCATATTGGAGAAAAGTCTTTTTTTTGCAAACAATGTGCGAAATCCTTTTCCAATCAATCTAACCTAAAACAACATGAGTTATCGCATGTTGGAATCAAACCATATGCATGCAACCATTGCGAAAAAAGTTTCGGTTAAAAAATAACTTTGAAACGCCACTTAAATACACATCAAACGGACACACCATTTAAGTGCAGCTTGTGTTCTAAGTGTCTGGGTTCAGGTGGTGCACTCAAAAGCCACATTCATGGACATACTGGGGAGAAGCCCTACCGCTGCAAAATTTGTGAACAGGCATTCACAGCGAAAAGTAATCTACGCCAACATGAATATCGACACAATTCCACTAAGCATCATAGCTGTGACGTATGCTTTAAGAAGTTTTCTAGAAAATATGCTTTGGAAAGTCACATGGTAGGGCACAGTGGTTTGAAAGCTTTTGTATGTGATTTGTGTGGGAGAGCATTTGCAACGCGAAGTAACATGAATGCTCATACTAGAAATGTTCATCATCAAATTATAGACCATATTTGTAACATGTGTAACAAACGATTCTCCTCCAAAAGTAACCTAGCAAGTCACATGAGAGTTCATACGGGAGAAAAACCCTTTAAGTGCCAGAAGTGTGTTTGTACTTTTGCACAAGACAAAGGATTACGTCAGCACATGGTGGCCCATCATTAACTGATACTACTTTTCCAAAACGAGGTAGTTTTCATTAAAATGTTTTGTACTCTATGTGCCATGTATGTTTAAATGCTTTGGGACATAGGAGTAGGTTACGGCTACATTTATCATTACAAATTCATTGAAAATCCCTATGGACAATTGAATTTATCTAATAGTTACATTTTTATTTTTCAATTTATTTTTGCCTGTAAAAAACTTGTATATATGTGAATACTTATCTACCTATGTACTTGTAGAAAATTTAGTTGTTC
>JAQFZG010004385.1:0-11853 GCA_034695465.1 Entomobrya nicoleti
GTTGAAACGTTCCTTGTTTGGGTTGTAAGTTGGTAGATATTCCCCTAAAAAAATTAAATCTGATTATATTTGTTTGAGAGTAAATTTTTAGTGATTTTTTGTGAAACTTACGGTTAATGTACTCCACGTAGAAGAAGAATGAGTTGATTGCATTAAAGATATCGTCTTCCCAGAAAATAATTATTATCCACACCTGTAGTATAAGCAGTGCTGCAAGTGTCATGGAATATGTAAAATTGAAATCTTCTCGGTTTCCATCTAAGAACTCGCTCAGGCACGTCAGAATATAGAATAATATTCCAAAACAAATGTGAAAGAAATGAATTTGAGTGTAAAATCGACTTTGTGAACAACGAACGAGACGACGTGTATCGCAATCCCAGTTGTAAGGGAAAACTCCCCACCAAGCGGAAAATTGGAAAAATTTCCCAGTAATTCTGTACATTCGATCACTTATCATTTTAAGAAGAGTTTTTTAAAGTGGTATGTTGTAAAGGAAGAAGGTTGAAGAACTGAACAATAATTAGACGTATTTGGATATTTTTTCTCTGTTGTATAAAAAAGCATTGCGAAATAAATCTAATCGATTATAGTTTGGAAATTTTTAGAAAAAATATCTTTTTGATTACGTCTTGAAAAAAGAATCCATTTGCCCATACGAGATTAGTGGATGAAGGTATTTAAAATTGCCCCATAATAAACTGTTGAATAATTTTTTTTAAATTTGGGTGAGTTAAATAAGATATGCCATGTATTTTTGGAAAATAAATTAATAGCAAAGAGACTAGAAGCTTGTTATATATTACAAAACATATTTGGAGATTTTGTTAAAAATCAATAAAGACATTATTTGAAGAAACACTTGCGTCATTTGGTTATATTTAAATGGTCATTGAAATATATGTTATAGAGATAAGGGCCAAAATAGATAGATAGATATGAAAGATATAAAAACCGCTGACACAGTTGGTTTTCATTGGAATTCTATTACCAAACTTTGTGCATTTGAGCTTTCGATATTACTTGAAAACAGACCAAAAACAAATTACATTGGCCACTTTAAACAGACCAATTGGGACGTGTTAACAGGCCTCATTAATTGTGATAATTAAAAAACAAGTTGGATGTGAGGAAATATCAATACATGTAGGCATATGTCTAAAACAATACAAACTTGGGTACTTGCATTGGGTTCGAGAACCGTCAAACACTAATGCTTAATATTTCGAAATGTAAGTTAAGCGGATTAAAAAAAATATTTAAATTTCAGTTTTTCTATAACTCAAGTCGTTCTCAATTCCCCTTGTAATTACAGAATTTTTTTTGAAGAGCTAATAAACTATTCAAAACTCCACTGGACAAGCTTCTCACAAAGTCAAGAACGGTTATGCGCTCAACCATAAATATTCTTCCCCAATGTAATTGAAACGGCTGACAAGATCTTCTAAATCGATCCATAATTCTTTTCTTATGTTTATCCGGCCATTTCTTATGCTTCCAAAAAATCAAAACACGACACCCTTGAAAATGCAAATTTCCACCCATTACTAAAGTTAAGGACCAATATAAAGCTGCAAGGAATGCCCAAGAAACCAACACAAGAATATATTTTTTCCGATTCGTTCCCATGCTTTAACACCGTATAGCTTGTGAATACCACCATATTGTAGACAATACTTTGAGTAGGAAGCATAAATAATGAACAAACCAAAATAGTTTTTTCTACTAAAACTTGTGCAGTTCTGTAAGCTGGCAATAATATTGCCGGAGTTCTCAACGCAGTAATAGATTTATATGGTGGATGATCCAGCCGAAATTCATGAAGGAGAAATGGTACCAGAAACACTCCGTATGCAAAGAACATAAAAACGGCGCACACGATACTAACGTAAGTAAAAGTATGAATATGTAGAAACCAGGGATGAGATAACAAAATGGAATCTTCAAAATTGAAGGAGCGTCGTCGGGGATCATATAACCTAAAAACATTGGTGCGTGGGGATTAAAGATCAGACACAAATATGCGAAAACGCCAATACAAACGAAACCAATTAAAATGGAAATTGTCATTGCTTCCACTATTTTATTGAAGCGTTCCTTGTTTGGATTGTAAGTTGGCAGATATTCACCTAAAAAAAATTAACCCCATGAAAAAAATTATATCGAGTGTACATTTATTGATTAAAAAATCTTACGGATGATGTGGTCGACATAAAAGAAAAATGAGTTGATTGCGTTGAATATATCATCTTCCCAGAAAATAAGCATTGTCAACACCTGTGAAATAAGCAGCGTTGTGAGTATTGTAGAATATGTGAAATTAAAATCTTCCCGGTTTTCATTTAAGAATTCGCTCAAACACATCAGAATATAGAATGATATTCCAAAACAAATGTTGAAGAAATGAATTTGAGTGTAAAGTTGACTTTGAGGACAGCGAATAAGACGGCGAGTACTGCAGTCCCAGTTGTAAAGGAAAAGCAGAAAAATTTCCCAGCAATTCTGTACATTCGATCGCTTATCATTTTAGTAAAAGTTTTTAGGTGGACTGGTGCAAAGAAAGAAGATTGGAGAACTGATTTTTTTTGACGTATTTAGACTTTTTTCTGGGTTTATATAGGAAGCATTGCGAAAGATATGTATAATTCATTATGTTTGGTAAATTTTGAGGAAACAACATGTTTTTGACATTGTCGTCCTGTAAAACATTCTATTTGCGTAGTCGAAATACATAGATAAAGGTTTTTTCGAATTGCCCCAAGACAAGCAGAATGCTAATTTAGTTTAGTTTTTTAAATTTGGACGCTTAAAATAAAAAATGTCATGTATTTGTGGAGAATAAATCAATATGTAAGAGACTGGAAGACCTAAATCACCATGTAAATGACCATTTGAATACGGGTTTGAGAGGCAAGGTACGATAATAATGTAAGATATAAACAAGTCATGATAAATCCTGAAGAAAATATGTATATGAACAAGAGCAGTAAGAGTAATGAACCCTCCACATGTGACAATTGACCTCAATGTGACCCCGGGGGGTTAGGATTTGACCCGTGGTCCCTTGAGAAAATTTAATCTACTTTGAACCCCCTATCAAAGTATGCAGTAAAACATTTTTTTAACTTGTTTGGAAAAGTTTTACGGGTATAATCTTCATCTATTAATTTTGGAAAGTATCATTTGCACATTTTGTGACAAATTAAAACATGCAAGAAATACTTTTAATATGGTAATAGTAATGAATATGATAAAAGTGTAAAAATAGAAGAATGCATACATTATATCAATAAGAATTGACAGCAAGATAATATTTTCAAGTTTAGAAGAAAAACTAATAAAAGTTTGAAATATATTTTTTGTTTTTATGTTCCGCACTTCTTTTACCACTTCCAAGAATCAGACCCCATTGTATTTCTTAGAATCCTTTGTTCCTAAATAATTCCTAAATATTTCCATTGTGTGAAAATAGAATAAAAGTGAAATTGAATTTTGTTGACGATATCATTGTTTGGCTAGTTTTACATCTAACTAGGTCATCAGTAGAAATAAAGTTAACATCTGTTATCAAGTATTCGGTTGTGTAATGCTGAACGAGCGGAATGTCTCTTAGTTGGCAAAATTCTGAGAATTGGAAGCTCGCCATATATGAGTTACTCTTTATTGTGTGAATGCCAGTTAATTTATCTTTGCATTGTTTCGACAACAGAATAGAACTCTACAGAGCCTCAAACATACATCTATCTCTGAAGTGCGAATTCAAGATTACAAAATTATTGCGTTAATTTGCAAATTTAGTCAATCCAACTTAACTTGAATTATTTGTTATTTTGTTAACCATTTTTTTCTTAAAATTTTGTAGAGATAAAAGAGCTTTGAATATGACTGCACGAAATATCACACTTAAAAGTTGCGACGAGCAAAGTTTTGCTGTTGACCTTGCGGTTGCGAAGATGTTTGATTATTTGCCAATCCAGATGAGGCTTGAGGGTCATTCTGAGTTTAAGCTGGTTTTGGACAATCCTAATCCTAATAATGAAAACAATGGGCTGGAGATCCCATTGAATTTTGTCACTAGTGCAGTGTTGAAGAAGGTGTTGGAGTGGGCGGAGCATGAGGTTCAGAAGGAGAAGGTAACTAAATTAATTAGTCAATTTAAATATTCCAGTGTAATTAAAATTAGTAGTTGTAAAGAATGTTATGTGAATATTTTATTACAATTTTTTATTGAAAAGAATGGGAAGGGCGAGGATGCAATCATTAATAAAGTCACTGGGCTGACTCAATGGGAGGAAAAATATTTGGCTGATGGACTTAAGGGGATGTTTGATGTTGTCAAGGTAATTTTTTTTGATTTAGACCGAAAATTTCATTTAAGTTGTAAGGCGACTAAATAAACTTCTTAACTTTTTGAACATTAAATATTTTAATTTTTTTACAATTCAGGCTGCCAATTCTTTAGGCGTAAGGAGTCTACTGGATCTCCATTTCAAATTTGTTCACAACTGGATAAGGGGAAGATTACATATTGACGTTCCAGATATTCTGATGTATCAAGTAGGTCGTTTTTTAAAATCATCATGGCCCCATTATGCGCTAACCCACCGGCGAAGAATTTGATAAAATCCAAAAATAAACTACGAAAGTGAAACTGTGAAAGCTAAAAGAAGATTCAATCTTGTATTATTTATTAGTTTGGTTTAATTTTTTTTATAGAGCCAATAAAGCTTTCAAAATGCCCCGAGATAGACTTCTAATAAACTTAAGTACAGTTAACCGCTTAATTGTATAAGCTTTCCCATTACTTAATTGAAAGGGTCTACATGATTTTCTAAATTTGCCCATTATTTTTTTCGTAAATTTATCAGGCCACTGATTATGATATTTCCATGACAACAGTATACGTTTCCCTTGAGAATGTAATTTCCCACCCATTACTAAAGTTGAGCTCCAATATGCAGCAGCTAAAAATGCCATACTTGCCAACATAAGAGCTGATATTACATCCATTTCCTTTCCATATTTTAGCATCATATAGCTTGTAAATACCACCATTTTGTATACAATACTTTGAGTTGGGAACATGAACAGGACAACAACCGATATCGTCTTGTCCAGCAAAACTTGTGCGGTTCGGTAAGCCATCATTAATGTTTCGGGTGTCCTCAACTCTGGAATGGATTTATATGGTGGGTGATCCAGCCGAAATTCGTGGAGAAGAAATGGTACAAGAAATACTCCATATGCAAAGAATATGGAAACGGCGCACATAATATTCAGAAAAAATATGAACATGTAGAAACATGGGAATAGATAGCAAAATGGGATCTTCACAATAAGAGGAGCATCTTTGGCGACCATGTAACCTAAAAATAATGGTGAGTGGGGATAAAGTAAAATACATAAGTTTGTGAAGACGCCAGTGCAAACGAAGCCAGTTAATATGGAAACTGCCAATGCTTCGACTATTTTATTGAAACGTTCCTTGTTTGGATCGTAAATTGGTAGGTATTTTCCTAATCAAAATTAAAACTTTTTCAGATTTATTGTAAATATTAATAAATTGGTTGAGTAATTTTTTTTAAACTTACGGTTGATGTGCTCTACATAAAAGAAAAATGAATTGATGGCATTGAATATATCATCTTCCCAAAATATTTGTATGATCCAAACCTGGATAACAAGCAAGGCTGTGAGTGTTAAGGAATATGTGAAATTAAAATCCTCTCGTTTTCCCTCTAAGAATTCGCTCATGCACATTAGAATATAGAAAGATATTCCGAAACAAATGTGAAAGAAATGAATTTGAGTGTAAAATCGACTTTGAGGACTACGAATGAGCCGACGTGTATTGCAATCCCAGTTGTAAGGAAACACTCCCCACCAAGCGGAAAACTGGAAGAATTTTCCACCAATTCGGTACATTCGATCGCTTATCATTTTAATAAGAATATTTTTAAGTGGTCTGCTGTAAAGAAAAGGAGTTAAAGGACTGAAGTATTATTTGACGTATTTGGAATTTTTTCTAGTTTTTATTGCGAAAATTTTTTAATCGATTATGGCTTGGAAAACTTAGTAAAAAACATGTTTTTGACAATATGGCCATAAAAAATAGCGTACATGGAGGTGTTTTAAATGCCCTAAGAAAACGTTGTTGTAAAGTTCTGTAAAAAAAGGTAGTTTATGATCGCGATTTATTGTATTTTTGGAGAAAAAATCAATAGTCAAGACCCAAAAAGCTTGTTAAATATTACAACATATATTCAAACAGTTTTGTTTAAAATTCCTTAGGACGTCATTTTTAGAAACGTTTACATAAAGAGTACTAAACTCAAAGAAAAGCACTTAAAAGTCCTTGAAATAAGAGTTGATATAAGATTTATTTCGATATAATTTATAGAAATTAAAAACAAACTGAAAAATATTTATTATATATATGAATATCAAACCATAACCCTTTAATTATAAATCATGCACATCGTCGGGAAATACTTTTGGTAAACAACTTTGAGTTTTGTCCACACTCTTCTTGTTGTATCACAATTGAATTAGCTTCCTATTAGGATATTCAACAAGCTGTCTTGTTTTTCTCTCGAAAAGAACAGAAAATACAAAGCCCACAATTTTACAACGATTTTCTAAGATACATTATGTGTGGCTGTTTAGGTATAGTAAAAACCTTAATTCAGTAGCAACATATCGATAAGTCTTTCAATCAAGTAAGCCTGAAATATAACTGGAGTCAATTTCTCCAAATAATTAGTACTCCCAAACTTGATTTTTAAAACAGGTGTCGACTTCAAGAACAATTTGTATTCAAGTGGTGTTTTAACACTTTGTTTCCTCTTTAGACTGGAAATGACTTTAAATGACGTATCATGTACTTTAGCACAATATCCAAAAAGAAAATTAATCACAACACTTAAATTTAAAAATGCCATAATGTTAAATGTGGTTATCCAAAATTCACTTGCAAATTCCCCAAAAGACAGAGATTTCTTTGTCGACATTGATAAATTCAATACTTGCAAAGCTGCGGAAACCTGTGCAGATCCAAATGTTATTGCAATAATAACCAGATGTTTTGAAATAATTCTATTGAATGATTCCACTAAAATTTGAATTTGTCTGTAAAAAAGTTTTAAGCTGGTGGACTCACGGCAAAATTTCTTTGAATTCAATTCAAACATTTTGACAAATTTTACAAAATATGTACAGCATATAATTAGTTCTATTGCTGCACCTAACACAACTTTCAGATTAAGTTGCCAGTAAATGAAGTTCCCACAAAATGCAAATATATTTTCTACTATGAAGCCGCCCAAGCTTTTTGAAAGGAAGTTTTTCTTTAGTGAATTTGAAATCCAAACTCCCGGTGCATAAGAAAATATATTTAATGGTATTCCAGGAGCAACAAGACAAACCATTCCAAAAGCTATTCCAAGAAGGCATATTCCAGTGGCTCGGAGAATCCAGCATGCTATTTTGGCTGTTTTGACATTTTCAAATTTATTCGATACCCCGCCTAGTAAAAAAAACTGAACGTTTCAAAATTGTATTTATAAATTATTTCAAAGTTGCGATATTTTACCTTGAATTTTTTTATCCATCGTCAGAAGATTGTTAAGTAATGTTTCAAATACTTTTTGGTATTTTAAATAAGACCATGATGTATAATGCACACAAACAGTTCCACTAATTGTCATCACGGCAATAGACTGAAACTCATTATATTCTGGGTTTCCAAATGCCAATTGAAATGAATGAGTGTAAGATACTATACCAAATAGGATTGCAAAAATGTTACATAAATAGTAAGGCTTATTATTGTGGAACTTTATTTTGGAATTTTTGCAGTCCCAAGTGCATTTACTTCCACCAGATATATATTGCCATGATTCATTTGCAAGAATGTATTCTTTTAAAATGTAGTTTTTTGGGAGAAAATCCATGATTTTCTGAATAATCGGACGATGATTTACGCTCTAAAACTTGTAATCCACTGATTTCGTTTTCCAAATGTTAACTTGAAAAACTTCAGTCAAGTGTTAAATTGAAAAGTAGTAAAGAGTTTAATTACGTCGTAAACTCACTCATGGAGAAGTAATTAAACCAAAAATTCTTTGTATTTGTAATGTATTTTGTTTTCGTTGTTCAGCACTAATGTTAGAATTATTTTTACTGGTTGCTTTGCAAACTAAATATAATATTAGGCAACGTAGGAAATAGGAGCATTCTTAAGATTATTGAAACCTAATTAATTTTTTCCATCCCATTTCATGTATATTGCTTTTAAATAGAGTATATAAACATCCTGTTGTGTTTCTTAGGTATGTTTAAGTCAGAATATTGGAATGTCTTTAAATTTTTGAAGCAGTTCCAACAAAACATATTATTTGTGATTGGTTAAGAAACTTGTAAGTGGTAATTGATTCTCGGAAAAACAAAGGAAATAAATAGTTAAGGAATAATAGGAAGAATTTGCTATATTTTAAAACTTAAATTTGGAGCAAGTCAAATTGAAAGCAGGATGTTCAGAAAATTCTAATTTATTCGGAAAAGTAAACTTATTAGGTAAAACTGCCCTGCTAATAAATTAAGTACTCGAACAAAACAAGTTTTGCCCGATAACAATGTGATTCCATTTGAAGATATTTTCTAAAGTTCAAACCATTGGTTGGCTATATTTTCATTGAGTCTGGTATATAGTAATTTATTCCTGTTTTTTTCTTGTCAGGTGGTAATATTCAGACAAGTGGTGCCAAACAAAGACACTTTTAAACTCAATTATTCCTCAGACATTATATACTTAAATATGTAATTAGCTTATATTATGTGTTAACATGTATATAACAAAAACTATATGTAGGTTGGTTTATAATTATGTTATGCTCTTTTATGCCCTTGAGCAAATTTCATCAACACAAAATAAAATATAAATAACAAACAGCACAAACACTTTTAACAATAGCTATTGTTGGTTTGGTTGGCTAAAGTTTTAAGATGTTAATCCAAATTAATATTTAATTTGGTTATTTAATTGATATTTGTAATGTGAAAATGATGATTCGAGAAATGATATTTTAAATGAAAGCTTGAGACGTGGAATGATACTACTTCAACTTACTATCACTTTTTCCTGGCTTTATGTGCTAAATTAAATTGTACTGCATACTGCATTCTGTACTGTATTGTACGTTATTTAATATATTACACAATTTGACTTTAGTTCAACTTTACTGCAATTCATGCATGAATTTTTTTACATGTTATAGATAAACCTAAAGAGTTTTTTACTAAATTTTTAAATCCTCAACTGCTCATATTCCATCACAATTTGAACAAGCTCCTCCGCAGTTTCCTTCCCCTTTTCCGGATTTTCATCAATCCACTTGCTTAGCAACTCGTCCATTATAACAGGCCATTCCTTCATGTCCATATTCGAAATATCAATATCTTTATGCAGGGCCATTCCAGGTCCCACGTTCATTATCAAGCAATACCAAAAGCCGTGCCCAACCTTTGTCCTATAATCCTTGAAAATTTTGTCCAAAGTTAAATTGGTCGGATGCCCGAGCTCTTTTGTGACCTTATTTAAGGTATCCTTATAAATGGTAAGTAATTCCAGTAAATGTGTGGATCGAATATGGGGATCTACACTGCTGAAGAAATAATATGTCAGGTCAAGTGCGGGAGTGTTGTAGCGAGTAAGCTGAAAATCTATGGCGACGTGATGGCTTATCTTATTTGTAAGGCTGTCGACCAAAAACATCATGTTATTGTTCCAGTAGTCTCTAGAGAAGTGAAATTATAACAAACATTAGACATGACGTCAATTTAATTAATTGTTGAAGTAAAAAATTATGTATATATACCCATGACCCAGAACAAGAAAAGGATCTTTTTCTGAATTTTTTAAGCTGTCCAACATAACCGACTTTGGCTTTCCGATCAACTCTTTTAGTTTCTCAGCAGCTTGCTTGGCGCCAGGAACATTATTTTTCTCTAATATTTTTACATTCGGCGCAATAGCATTGTTACACATGTCTGCTACCATGTCAACCATGAATGGCTTATCCAAGTATTCAAGGTCAAGGTGTGGAAATCTCTTGAAGAATTTGTCAGCTCCTCCAGTCTCAATAATCATCACATGAGCAATGGCATGATGCTTTGCCAAAGTTTTCATAGAAAATGTGACACTTTCCAGGTCCTGTCTTCCTTCTTTACTTTTTAACGAGTAGCCTTTGTCCAGCACGAGATTTTCAAGGACAATTAATTTATCGTCGCCGTAATAGCATTTTGGGTAGAAATCAATCAAGTTGGGATACCTTTTAATTAATTATTTTTAATATATTTACTTTAAAAATATAAATGTATAATTATTATATTTTAAATGGCATTGTACCCTTTCAATGTACACATTTCTTTAGCTGCTTGACAATAATTGGTTAGAAAAATGGCTTCTTTCTCAAAGGCCTTTACTTCAGTCAGCATTTCGGTATGGGATGAATTTTCGGTGAGTAACTTGACAAATAAGTTGAGTGGCTTTTTAGTTGTGTCCTCAAATTTTATGGTGATACATTCCGTTAAACTGGCAAATCCTTCTCCTGTTTCATTCCAAAAATATATATAAATATTTCAAAAATAAAAATATCCCAATTTTTTTAAAAATTTATAACTTTGTAAGCTGACCTTGTAGACCGGCGTCCTTAATGATTACCTCTGCCACAGGATCCACGATTCCATTAGACTGTAAAATTTCTTTAATTTTTCCACTTAATTCTTCCCGCTTAACATTTCGTTCTTCTGGTTTATTGGCCATTTTTAAAGAAAATGTTAAAATCCAAAAATAATATTTAAAAACATTATGTTTCTTTGTATCGCTAGCTTGATTCAAACTGAATGAGTTCACGACATGGTCATTTGACAATATACGCTCAAAGCGTAAAGACTAGAGATATGAAAATGACCTTGAATAATTTTTATCACAATTTTTTTTACTCTCGTCTCTCTCGACTGCTGAAAATTACAATGAACAACACCACATAATAATATGTTTCATATTCACAAATCGTTTCAATAAAATTGTCTTTGACTGGACATTTACTTGATGCATCATCGCAAAAAAGCCATTCAACGACCCATCGTCTCAAAATCGTAAGTTGCTTAAATAAAATGTTAAAAAAAGGTTACTAACTTGACTGAACTGCAAAGATGATGACTGAAATGGTGTACTAGCGAATTGGGTATTATGTAAATTTGATAGTAAGTGTTGGCCATGTAATATGTTTTAATAAAAGCATGAGACATTAAAACGCCGTTCATTGAATTTTATTTTCAGTTTTTTTCCTGGCTTGTGTGTCACATTAAAGTGGATTGTATAATATATAGGTATGTAATATAATACATTATCTCTGTTGAATTCATTACTAATTATGTTCAAACATAAAGCTATTATCATGTGAGATATTCACAAAAGCGTGTATTTTAAAAATCGCCTTTTATTTACATTACCATCTAAAGCTTTACATCTCAAAATATATACATACCGACCCGTATTTATTAGGCCCACTACAACCAAAGGGTGCAGCATAGCTGTTTTTTTATTTATTTTCAAAATGTTTAAAAATAAAACATTTTGTTGTGTGTTTTAGTTTACAAGACTTGCATAAATTTTTACACAAAATACTTGTTATAAGCATCAATTGTTGCCAAATATTGTTAGAGGTTTTGCGCAAAAACCTTATTAGCGCCAAGACTGCTGAACAAACAAACCGATATATCTGTCTCCAAAACTCTACCCCAAATCCAAAAATTGAAAAAATTATACCGCTCAACCAAACGATAAAAATA
>JAQFZG010004386.1:0-11851 GCA_034695465.1 Entomobrya nicoleti
AACAAGGAGAAAAGCATTTTCCACCAACGCTGTCATTAGCTTTGTTGATACTCATTTTATTACGCGGAAAGATTGGATTGTGCTAACATGGTATGAAGTATAAAAAGGAAGAAAGATGAGAATTGAACATGCGGAAGGATATGCCACTTAAGGAAATGGCACGTCTTGTGTCTGCTCTCTGGTGTGAACTGTTCCCAGTCTCGAAGCAAACTGAATCTTCGGATGGAGGCGAGGGATGCTTTTATCTTGCTTTTTTAACAATTACAGTGCGCCACACTGGTGTGCTATTTTGCTTTGGCTTTAAGTAGTAGGGATGTAAAATACATTTAGAGAAGGTTCTCCCTTTTGCTGTTTTACAATTTCAAGTTTGAAGTTCAGCTACAAGTTCAGATTTTGGATGCAACTTTGTATTTTTGATAATATCAAAATGCTTATTTGAAACTTATTGCAACATAGGTAAAGCAGGTAAATATCTTACAAAGGTATTTTTGTGTAAATTGCATGTGAGTTGTAATAAAAACATTTTCGAATCAGAAAAAAACCTTTAAAATGAGTAAATATTTATTTTTGCTATGTACTGCTTTTGGCACAGTACAACATACAAAAATCGGTTACTTTCGAAGCCATGATTCAAAATCAAGCACTAGAAACTCATTTAAAACTGAAACTAGATAACAAACTTCTAGAATTGAAAATAGAAATAGACTATTTTATGCAGTTTTTAATTATTATCTACTTTAATTTAAATGACACATTTTTTTAAGTTGATTTGACAAATGATGCATATTTCATATTTGTAAGGTACTAGGTACAATGAGGAGCACGTTTTCGATAATAAAAAAGGGAATGTAGTTTAAAAAATTCGATAAAATCAATCTAAAAGTCCTAGAATACAATACAACAAGCTTGAGTGACAAGCTTAGCTCATAATACAATTAGTTACCCTACACCCTACGGAAAATTAAATCCTAGTCATATACTCTATACACTATACTATACATTATTACACAGCATAGCATAATGTAAGTACTTTTGAAGTTTTGGCAGGGAAAAATGGGTCACTTCATACGGTACTATAAAAGTTCATTAACAGATCTTCTTAATGACAATCATAACACATTAAGGCTTCAATAGGAAGGAAGCATTTTGTGTTTGAACCCTGCATGAAGTTAGTTTTATTGACTTAATATAGAAATACATTTTCAGTAAATGAGTCTTCATTCACCCTTTAGCACTTAATGTATGGGTGAATGGTATGTTAGTTGTCCACTGTCCACCTACTATAACATAAAAGTCTTCATTTTTTGTATTTTTTCCGGATTTAAACAGTTGAAAGCCAACAAGTTATCATTTGAACTGCAGTTGGAAAAGTTATTATCAATCTCATTCTGTGAAACGATACAGTTTGGGGTGACTTGAGACAAAAACATTTTATTGTTTCTCTGCAATCAAAATAGATATTTTGCCAAATGGCTATTTTAAAAATAAACAGTTCTACAATTGTACCTTACACATTCACCGTAATCTACTTACTGTTTATATTAATTACAAGTACAAACTGTCAAAGGAGACGGAGACAGTTTGACCCAGCACCTGAGCTACCTTCTCATTTACCTGCACCACCGAAAGCATCGGCTCCAGCACCTCCTCCCAGTAATGCTGCTGGTGGTAGTGGAGGTGGTGCTGGGGGACAAATAGGAGGGTTTTTGGAAGGCCAGCCACCAGTACCACCACCTCAAAATACTCCTTTCGGACCTCTTGGGCCAGGTCTCGCTCCAGGACAACTTGTACCATTCGGCTTAAATCACATAATTCTGATAATCGTGCCAACGTTTAAAACCCAATTTCGTAAAAATCAGGCGTGGTTTACTTCCAAATGTAAAATATCGATGCCCATTACTGGTAACTTAAAAATCAACATGCAATAGCCAGTCATAGCATAAACCAAGTTTTTTTTATATATCATATTTTGAACTTTCGAATCTGATTATCTATTGCAGTGTTCTTTGATCAGCTAAAAGTTCCTCCAGAACTGCTTGCAAAAGGTATAGCTGGGTTCCCCATACCACCATTAGGAATTCCTCCACCAGTTCCACCTCCAGGAGGACTAGGACCATTACCTCCACCAGCACCCACAAGTCTCGTTCCTCCAAGCCCAGGAGGCGCTCCAGTACCAAATGCTCAAACGAATGCAGGTTATGTCTACGGCAATTACTATCTTAGAAAGCCGTACATTTATGGCGGTGGACATGACACCGATGCAGATGAATTGGATGAAGAGGGATATGACAATGACATTTACAGTGACAACACTGATGAGGAGCGGAAGAAAAGACGGAAGCGTGATTTATTCACAAATCGGTTGTTTCACATGGAATCTTCTTACAATCCACATTTGTACAACCATTCGAATTTCAGACGGAAGAGAGCCGCCAGCTTCAACAATACTCTACATTTAACTGACAGGGCTTCCCTGTTTCCGCGGTTGGAAAATATTTTAGATAGTGCAGATTTTGGAGGAAAACCGTGCTTATTGAGAGCTGTTTGTGAGGTCCATGAAGGCCCTCTGAATCATTATGGGCTATTAGGAGAATTAATTACCATGTTCTTCAGGTAAAATTTTTGCTTATTAACACGTGGAGATATGATATAGGCAATGAGCCATTCAGTTAAAAAAAATCTTCATCTTTTCAGTATAAGTAAATCCATGTTTGCGGAGAGCCATTTACCCGATTACTTACGAGCAGAGACACTTGGAAGAAGTGGGAACTGTACAGAGTTTTTCCGAGACTGTGAAACTACTTACTTCTCTTGGGAAGAGAAAATTATGCATACTAATGATATTTAATTTTTACGAATAATAGATTTTGTTGTCATCCAATGTTAATCGAATACTTTATTTTGATAGTCAGATTCTTAAAAATCTCGTTTTGGATTAGCAAATAAAACGTTGAATTTTAAATTTGATTTTGCACTTCTTTGTTATTCACCGGAAAGATGCTTTATCAGTCTATCAGCTTCGCGTTGCCCTGTTTCATATGCTCCGTGGACAGTTGAATAAAAGTGATCATGGGTGGCTTCTCCCGCAAAGCAGATAATCTATAATGTACAACATTTAGTATTCTTAATTTTCGTACTCCCAATTCATGGATAATTACGCAAATTACGAAGAACGATAAATTTACTTACAGGACTTCCGGACTGACTCAGAATTGGTGAAGCAAGATCAGAAGCCCAAACATTATTCTTTTCACTGTCCATTTGTCTAAAGCTATAGGCACCTTGCGTGAAGTGGTTACTAAACCAGGACGATCGACAGAACTCGGCTGGATCAGGAATATCGTAGGCCTTCAAAAATTTCCTGCAAACTTTCATGAATGTATTTTTCACTTCTTCATCAGTCAACTTCTCAATATACTTGGCAGCTGGTCCAGTAATCCAAGAATTTAAAGCAGTTGGATGTGCTGAAACTCTATAAAATCCAAGAATATTTCTACACCAAAGTGGAAACTAGATAAAATTAAAAAACTAACGTTAAAAATAGTACATAATATCAGCTAATGAAACGCGGTGAAATTGATAATTGAGTGTCTAAATTTCTAATTAACGAACACCGTCAACGATTTTTCCAAGTGTTGCATCATCAATGTCCGAACGCCAATATTCTTCTACACGGTCAGCATCATTCCAAAGCAAATTAAATCCCAAAATCGTCTCTGGCCACCATGATTTCTTAAAATCAAAGTGCAACTTGTTATTGCAGCCGATGCCAAGGTGTTCAATCGCCAAAATTTTCTTCGCTGGAAGGGGTGGCAAAAACATGCTTCTATGAATGGATTGAAGTACTCCTAACGACACGGTGCAAACTAAATGATTGCAAGCATATTGGCTGCTATCCGAACAAGTAACAAGAACGGGGTCAGCTTCCGTCTGTATGATCTCTATTTTAACCACCTCTTTATTTGTTTCTATCCAACTAGGTACTTCCGGCTGGAAGTTGGGAGCTAGATTTGGAGTGTTGTGCAATATAATTCCTAGGATAGATGAATAGCAAGCTGGAGACTTCCAGGCGACAGTAGGGTTCCCTTCACATTCCCAGTATTCGTGTTGACCTCTTAAAGAGGCCTGGAACCAATTATCAGATCCGTCGATATTGTCCTGTAAACATTCAACGCAAAATTATATTAAACTTTTTTGTACCGAAGAATATACTGCACCACATTCTGACTCTGACTGTTATGTGTGTGCAACTGCACCATAAAAATACGAAATATGTACTTGAAAACGGTGAATCCAGTCAAGAACAGCCGCATCTAAAGACTTGTCATTAGGATCCAATGGACATTTAGAAATTTGTTCCTGGAATATTTTAGCTGCCCAACTTCCTACTGGTCCTTCTATATCATTCTCATCCGGACCATCCAAAATTTTTGCCAAGGCAAGTGAAACTCTGTCGTGGACCTCTTTTTTCAGGACATCACCCGTGCTTGTAACGAACACAGAGTCGGATTCAAACTATAAAAACAATGAGTGCATATTATGTATATATTGAAAACAGAACTATATCAGAGCATGTTTTTAGATTGAGTGTAACTCACCTTAAGTTGACTACACTCTTCCACGTCCAGCAATTTCATTGAATTTGCAATTTCAAAAATCTTATTTCCTTCCTCTCCATGCACCCACTGACAACCATTCTCAATGAAATGTTCGCCTAGAATGACATTTTACTTGACATTTATTGCGTTTAACAAATAATAATTGATTCGAGGATAATGGAATTATTGTAATTCACCCCAAAAGGAATCCAAAATTCCAAAAACCCTTACCAAAGCTTCGTGTGTCGACTCTACCTCCGATCTTCGAGTTTCCTTCCAAGAGCCTCACGTCAAATTTTCCAGAGTCAGCTAGTCTTTTCCCACATGTGAGGCCGGCAACTCCACCTCCTACAATTATCACCCTTTTCATGGTAAATGCTTGACGATTTCCTCACAACAAAGATTTTTGCCAACTGATACTGATAATGAGTCCTTCCTTAGTCCTTACTGGTGATAGTGATGATTATGCATGAGAAATTTCGATCTCTGTAAATATATCAAGACTTGATTAGAAAATACTGCACACAGACAAGAGACATTCTATTTGATACTAACACATTTGTTTGCGACAAAGAATGTGTTAGAGCTTGGAAATGCCACTTATGCATGGTTTTTCTCATGATTAATTGATGAGCCCACTCTTACTCTATTATATTAACTAAAATTATGCATATGCGTGACATTTACCGGTAATCAGTACTCTTTTCAGTACGTTTATAGCCTGATTTTGCTGCACTAAATTGAGTAACAAGTGAGCAATATAATAACTACAGTTAGTAATTTGTCACTGTCGGGCACCAACAGCACTAATCATAATTTGTGCTGTTTAATTTCACCGGAAGGGAAAGTGGGGGGTTGGATGTTGATGGATTATTCATATGCAGAAATCGGGAGACAAAATACAAAAATTGAAAATAAAAGTTTATTATTTGAAAGATTTTAGCTCAGGTGATTTCTGTATTTTTGAACCCGAATATACGAAAAATAAAGCTAATTTTTCCTTACTTTTTGTCTATGGAATTGTATGGTTTGCATCGTATATTCACTTGACGAGCACAAACAATTTATACAGTTTGCTGTTAGATATTTAATGCTCAAGTTTTGAAGTGTGAGGAACAATTAAATTGAACATAAATATGAAAAAATCACATTTGTTTCTAATAGTTTGCTTAATTTGTGCTACGGTGTCAATTACAGTGATATTTGACTTTCAGCCTGTGATGCAACGTGGAGGTGAATTTTTTGGGAAACAAAATATCTCGTCTTCTTTTACTTTTGAAGATGAAGTTCCGTTACAAATTGTGATTTGGTTAAACCCAAGACTCTCCAAAGGTGCTATGAATTATCGTAGGAAATTTGTAACTGAAAAGATGATTGTGCCTCAAAATACTGGCAATTCTTGCTTCAATCGCAAGTACAATTGTGAAATGACCCTAGATAATGATAATGCAACTTTAAGCGAGGCGGATGCAATTCTATTTATTGAGGTTGCTAAATATTTTAATATGTAAGGTTTCAAAATTCATAACATCTAAACTTTTTTGATATCGTGATATATCAGTTTTAAATCTAATTTCAATAATTTCTATGATTCTCTGGCTTCAATTATGTTCCAGGAAAGATGTGCCACCAAACTGGGAAAGTTGGCGACGACCTGACCAAATCTGGGCGGTACAAATTGACGAATCCCCTGTTCATCACCCTCCACGTTTGTTAGAGGTTTTTAATTGGACATTATCTTATCGCCAGGATTCGGATATATGGTTACCTTACGGTAGGACTGTGACTAAACCGGAAGTCACCGAAGTGGATCAAGAAATCATGATGGGATTGAACAACGAGATTCCTTTATCAAAATGGATAGGTGGGAAAACTAAGTTGGTTACTGGTGCCATTTCAAACTGTCGTACTAACTCAAAAAGAGAATATATTTTGAAGGAAATTATAAAAACGGGAAGGTCTGTAGAAATATATGGAGGCTGTGGTAATGTAAAAAACCTAACAGAAAAGTGTGGGTTTTATTCTGGGAATTGTACCAATTTTTGGGGAAAGTTAGCTGCAAAGTATAAATTCTACTTAGCTTTCGAAAATAGTATTTGCGAAGACTACGTCACGGAAAAGTTCTGGAGAACGTTGAAACTGGGAATAGTGCCGGTGGTTTATGGGGGTGCAGACTACGAGAAATTGGCACCTCCGGGGTCCTACATTGATGTGAATTGGTTTGGGAATGCGGAACAACTTATGGGCTATCTGGAGAAAGTAGGAGGGAATGCTGAGAAGTATGAAAAGTTTTTCGAATGGAGAAGAAATTATCATGTTAGGGAAGAAGCGACTAGATACATGACAGGGGAAAGTGATATTTGGTGTCAGTTTTGTAGGAAATTAAGGGAACTAAAAACCGCAGGGAAAGAGAGTGTAGCTAAAATGGTACCCGGTAATTGGTGGAGTGTCTTACCGAATTCAACGGTCAAACCTTGTACGCCTTTCGATAAATTTTTGAAATGGGAAAAATGATAGTGTTGTAATATTAAAGAAGTGTTATCTATAATACTGAATTATCTGATTGTGTAGCTGTATACTGTAGATGAACAATAAAACTAAATGCTTATCAACTAAAATCCCAAACACCACAAGCCTCTAGCTCATGTGTAATTGTAATGAGATGAAAGAGAGTTTATTTCTATAAACTGTCAGCACCTTTAGAACGCTAAATAGTATAGACAGTAGACAGACACATAAATGTGCTATATTGAGCACTTTGCCACATGTGTTGGAAGTTGGAAGCCGGTTTGCGTTTGCCAACAAGTTGCTTGCAAGAGCTACCACAACATAACCAGAGCATGCTCCAATTCAAGTAATTAATAATTAAACTTTCATTAGAACCACTTACTTGCCTGGTTATGCTCACGAAGCGTCTACACTGAACCAATTCTACTTTTGCTTTACGTGCTTTATGTGACGTGACATTAACCGGTAATCAGTAGTCCTGCTTTAATTTGATTTTGGCACTAAAACACTAACAGTGTAATTTAAATAAAATACATTTTATCAGATCGGCACAATTAGCACTTTTTCTTTGCAAAGGAGTTTAGCATTTTGCATCATGCAAAAAATGGAAAATCAATCCACTTGTCCATAGAAGTATTTGAAGTGAATCCTGAATGTAAACAAAAACAACTACAATTTACCTGTTACCCGAAAAATACAGAGAATCATTCAAATTGAGCATGTAATGTTGCATAATACAACATACATGAATCAGATGTTTATGACAAAGTAAACATGCATGTAGGCATGCAGGAACATCTGACTGATCTCCAAAATGCTGCTCAGTCAGCCGGTCTGTCGTCCTTTTGCGTTGTTTCTGTGTTCAAAATAGAGCAGTGGAGTGGACAGGTAACCTAATCTGATATCGATTATCGTGACTTATCATGTAATGGTAATTAAGGCAAGTAAGTAGTTTGCGATATGCCTATTACAGTTTAATTCAAAATCCCTAATAAAGCTTCAACTTAAAAGAGTACCCGTCCTTTGCTCATCATTTCTCTGGTGTCTGGAATATGTGAATGCGAGATTTGATTAAAAACTTGATTTGATTGATAAAGAGTGAGAGTACATACATTTTTTTGGAAGACAACGGTGAAATATGTGGAATGTATAACTCCTCATATCATAATACAGACCTTGCACTAATGTCAACTTCGTTTGATTGAAAATGAAAAACTTTGTGAAGTGACCGGACTGTAAACATCATTTCACTTATCAAGTTGGAGATTACAATCATTGTTGCTAAAGCTGTGAATACATTTTCGAAGTACTGTGTGAATATTTGCTTGTACCTTGTTTGTATGATGCGAGAAGTATAACGAACCAATTAGCACAAATGAGAAACGAGATACAAAATAAATTGGTAGTTTCTTGTGACGTGCCACTCTTCGTCAGAAGTTTTACAAAGTTTCATTGCGATGTTTTAAGAGGTCTATGAGTATTTGATCTCTATATTGGCTGATATTGGCTTGATCCCAATTTTTGAGTCTCTTGTGCACACCTCCCATTTAATTTCATTCATTTGCTTTCCTTACACAATGTAAACAACAAGTGAACAGTTAAATTGAATCAGATATTTATATTTTGACTCCTGTTTGACTTGTGTAATAACCCAAGTTGTGTTGTTTCTTACTGGTGACTGGTATATATATTACATATGCATTATTGCGAGTTGTTTTATGGTGAGTAGAAATAGAATTTCAAACCATGTAAAATGCTGTTCTGATGGCCAAATATATACTACTTTGCCAAATATTCTGCCAAGCCTTGTTTTCTCGACATCAGTTGTGTCGTGTGAATAATTCGTCGTTGTCACTGTTGATATACTCTGAATGGAACTGAACTTTAATCATGTTATATCAGATCACAGACAAAGCCTAACCGAAATCTTATATCAACTCAAGGTCTTTCTTTTATGCTACTAGTATACTTTAATAATATCAAGATGACTTCCTCTTCCTATCAACATTTGTGTGCTAGATCAACATCCCTGCGTAAATCAACATATTCATTTTATCAAAAACAAGTGCCGATCTTTGGGGTCACACATACACCAAAACTATGCTTAATTGGTCGTTGCAAACAGTCTCCTGCTTTCGTAGTAAATACAAATTCATTTACCTCCTCTTCAACTTCTTGTGCATATCAGGAAAACACAGGAAAAATATCAAAAATACAAAATGAATGCCCTTCTACGTCTCATTACTTGGCGTCAAGAAAGCCACATGGAAAACATAATAGAACTCAAACATCAAACGACAACGACCACATGCACATCTCAATGCAGAGTACCATTTCCTCCGCTACTAAGAAGGACGCAAAAAATATTTCTAGACATCTCCCAGGTACACTTTGTTCATATCTGAACGATCATAACTACTTTAGCGGAGATTCAAAGGTTGCTCCCACCACCACCCCTGCTCTCCGGAATTTCTCGGAGGTAAATCCACTCTCCATTTCCAGTAGCAGCAGCAGCGTGCCAAGAAGTATGAAGCTGAGTAGTTGTTCAACGAAACAAGGAGAAAACAGCTGGCGAACGCTTTGGGGAACCGGACCACGACATTCAACTAACAGTAATGTCACAAGCCCAACAAGTAAAGTTCCTGTTAACAATCTTTCAAGAATATTTCATGCCGTGTATAATTACCAGTGGCATAGGGACTTTCTAATCAAAAAGAGTTCTTTTGGAAGGAAAACAATGTCACTTTCCCTTCTCCTTGATCCCATCATTGGTAGTCCCCCTTCTCCCTCAACACTAACTTCGCCTTTGGTAGAGGCTCGTGATGACATTTCTGCTTTAAGTGAAGGCTTCAAAAGAAAAGTCAAGTTACACAGGAGAAGATTATCCACCTCTTTTGACATACCCTCATCTAGTGAACATGGCGAGGATGGGGATATAGGTAGAGTCGTTAAAAGTGTTGCAGCGGGTAATACTTCAGTGGATCATGTAGGACCCTTTGCTTTTAGGGACTTGGGGTTACTTAAGAAAGCCCATGCTGAGACAAAAGAGGATGATTGCGAGGACAAGAAAGCAAAGCTTAACGCTTGGCTAGAGCAGCTTCACCATGAAGCAATAGTAAAAGCGGAAAGTGGTGCTAATGATAACAGCTTTCCTAAAAGTGGCGACGGCAAAGGGGATGGTCGATCGTCACAGTCTGGTGGGGGTGATGATGGAGGAGGAAATTCTTCCAAGCCTAGCAGCCCAGCTTTTAAGTCTACAGAGGATTTGTTTCAATTGTTGGAAAAGGTGATTGAGTGCAAAGGAAGAAATATTTCGCACATCACAGTTGAGGTAAATTATAAGCAGAAAGAATGACTAAATTAATTAATTAGCCTTAAGTCATAATTCTTAACTCATGTTGTTTTATTTTGCAGCAATCAGTGAAACACCTTTGCACAGTTTATATGGATGCAAGTGACGATGAAAAATTAGAGTTCTTTACGATATTAGCTGAGAAATATGGCGTGGATCATAACCACGTCACGTCTGCTGCTACTAGTTTAGCATCGTGCAAAGTAAACGGTTTTTATTTTTATTTAGAAAATAATATGTGTAAATCTTGCAAAAGCTTCTATTGTTCACGTACGACTGCTTTTACTTTCATTAGGATGATAACGTAAGGCTAACTTTAGAGGAGAAATTACGTGCAGCACTGGTACCGAAATCACAATGGCTCTTCTCACAAATTGGAAGATTAGAAAATGGAGTTAAGTTTTTGGTAGATTTTAGAGTGGATTTGTTGGTGAGTTGTTTTGCATACATTGTATAGATAAGCATTTTTTGTAAGTTAAAGTTGTAAATCAACAAAGTGATGTTCATTTTCAGGATGCTATTGAGGTATCAAAAGGAAAGTCGTCTTTAAAAGCTTTGAATAACAGTCTCAGAGACCTCATCGGAATGTGGTTTAACGTTGGATTCCTAAACCTTGAGAGAGTGACCTGGCAGTCATCCTGTGATATGCTGCAAAAGGTTAACTTTTTTCTTATGATTAACACTATTTTGGATTTATAATCTTATGTCATGTCACCGTTTTAAATGGTTTAAAATAGGTATCGGAGTACGAGGCAGTTCATCCCATGAGAAACTGGACTGATTTAAAGAAACGTGTGGGCCCAAATCGGCGATGTTTTGTTTTTACTCATAACAGTATGCCCGGGGAACCTGTGGTAGTGCTACATACATTTTTGACTGATCATATCTCTTCGTCAGTGCAAAAGATTGTCTCAAATCATCGTATGCGAATGATGTCATGTAAGAAAATTGCAATACTTTTGTTGGAAGCAACTCAACAGTTATTGATCATAATATGTATTATGTATGTAGCAATTTTAATATAATTTTTACAATTTTTGTGTGTGTCAGTGGACAGTGACTTACCTTTGGCTCAGACGATGGAAGATCCCGACTTGATAAATACTGCCGTGTTTTATTCCATTACATCAACTCAGCGGGGTTTAACGGTGCGAAGAAATTAAATTTCAATACTAACATGAAGTTAGTTTTGTTTCCGTTTTAAACTTTTATTTATTTCAATATAGGGGATAGAGCTGGGTAACTATTTAATCAAACGAGTGGTTCGTGAGTTGCAGAGTGAATTTCCAAAAATGACCCAGTATTCTACCCTGTCCCCAATTCCGGGGTTTAAGAACTGGCTTGTTAGTTCATTAAAAAATGCTCTGAAAGGTGAGACATGCAATTTGTAGTT
>JAQFZG010004387.1:0-11851 GCA_034695465.1 Entomobrya nicoleti
GGGAAGATGAGTGACGATGATGATAAAGTTGTGCGGCATAAGAAATACATAGAGTTTTTTTTGTGTGTACACTTGCTCTTGATGCTTGGATTTTCATGCTCGAAACTTCCCTTTCAAACTTTAGTCCTAGCTTAAAAGGGATGCTTTTTTCTGTAGATCTTTAAAAATCTTCAGATGTTGGAAACCGATTTGAACAGGATTATGTGAAAAGCAGGGGTCACAATGATGACAAAAAATAACATAGGACAATATTTTGTTATATTCCGTTCCAACTTTACGATAAATCATTTCCCACATTGTTCTAGGAGCTGCGTAAAACCAATGAAAATTGTATAGGAGTCCCATTGCCCAGGCTGTTGTCACATAATCACTAGACTCGGAATTGGACAAAAGAATTTTGTAGTGCCATCTTGAGTTTATTTGACAATTTGGGTATGACCTTCTAACTTCATGCACATCTTTAGGAAATTGGCTCCAAAACTCAATCGATAGATATGTTAGGATGGAAAAAAACCACCTTGCCAGGTATCCATTTCCAAAGTAACTGATTTTTCCATTGAGGTGGTTGCAAATAAATGTGAGCCGCTCAGGTTTCCCGTCTTTTTTTTGCACTACAGTGCCGAGTTTTGCAAAACTATAGTCAATTCATTTTATCCTGTTCCAATCATGACATGTCATTTGGGGCTCAGTTAGCGTTTTAGGTTTCGGAATATTTTCAAAAGGTAATATGACACGTGATAAGTATTCGAATAGTTTAAATGTACGCGCACTATATCAAGTCTTGTAAGTATAAGTGGAATGTATTTCGATTCTTCATTGTTCCTTGTGATGTCCACGCCGTCAATATTTATGATATGAATAATGCGATCTGCAAATATGGAAAGACGTTTATCAAGATCATTTGGTGTTGTGTCAAATTGCCGATCTTTGAAAAATGTTGTTGATTGGTAATCCGAATATATACGAGAGGTTTCTTGTACTAACTTTGATCCTGAAGCTAAGCACAACAGTGTAAACAATATTTAAATTTTGCTTTGAGTAGTGAACATGTTTCTGTAACAAAAAACAACCATTTTTTATGCTTAAAATAAGCCCAAAATATTTCGTCGAGTAGTAGAACTGTTTTAAATGTGGGTGATAGTTTTACAAATGATGTTCACAAGTTAACTAGGACAAATTATTGACTCAGCAGAACTAAATCAATTTTCGTTCAAAGAAGAACGCGAGTTTTAATCAGTTTTTTTTTTAATTTTAGGAACGTATTACTATTCTAACATATCTACATAGCAGAAAAGAGGACCGTATGTCTGAGTTTTTAGCTATGATTACAAGTCGATCCATAGTGACTAGACCCTTACAGTGTAACAGCAGTTGTGTCAAACTGGTAATACATACAGCTCTGCGTTTTAACGTGAAAAACTAATTTGCTTTTATGAGTTTTAATGAATATTTTCAGACTTTAAACATGTTGGCCTAGTCTGACGTTCTGAGTAGTGTGTACATTCATGGGTAGGGTTTATGATCAGTCAGTTCAGTTGCGTCATAATTGTTTAAGGTTAGCTAAGAAAAGGTCGTATTTCAAATTGTTTGCTAGAAATTGCCCTGAGATTTCTATTCAAACTGCATACCCATTTTTCGTGGTGACTAGAAGTACTTTTCCATAGTTTATTGGCTCAAGCGTTGGACTTTATAATACATTCTTTGTTGAGTTACGGCATATAACTAAGCTAATTAAATTCAGATTAAATGACGAAATAAAATAAGATTTCATTTTTTTCTTAATCATTATAGTCAGTTAAATTCAGTTTCGTAAATTCTTGTTACGTTTGACGTTTACTCGATTTTGTGAACTGATATGAACACAAACCTTGAAATGTCAAACTTGTGGTACATTATTGTATTCCGAAGTTAAATATTGCTAAATATAATATATTCTCCTTGTTCTTGTTAACGGAAACCATGAGAACCACATCCGTTTAAATATTTTGAGGATACTAAAATGGTAAAAATGATCCCACTTGACATTCTTGTCGCAATTTTAAACATTGTTTTATTTTTTATAAAGGAGCAAATATAGCATTTATTTACAACCATGATTTTAGCATTATTAGTTATTGCACTTCTTAACGCATTCAATGTGTATTGTTATGAACAAAAGCACGAAATAGACCAATTTCAACGGATCATAATAGATTTGAACATAATTGACGGGGTTAAAGGTGTTCCCATTGATTACAATTGGTATAATGAAACTCCTACTCACCTCTCCTTTACAAGTGTTCCTGGATGTCCCAAGTCTATTGACGGCCTTCCTTGGATTTACTATGGAAATCCAGCAAGTTGTTTTCTTGCTGGTCAAAAAGGACCATGTGATGACAAAGAAGTTTTATTGATCAATCTTGGATCCCTTTATGGAGTATGTGGATGTGAATGTCTTGACGTGCTTTTGGATCAAACACCCGGCCTCCGATACAAATACTGCATAAAGAGAAACGAATTCGGATTTGGACAAGTTTACGATACCAAGGAAAATAAATGCTTTACGAATGGAAGAAGCCAAGTTAGAAATATAGAATATCATTGTATTAGTCTAAGGAAAACTCTTACACAAAAAACCTAACATTTATTTTGAAGGGTCCATGTGAAGGTGATTCTGTTGTTTATCAACTTTTCAACGGAAATACACTTAGCTGTATCCCACTTTGTCGTCCTTTACGTGACACGTTTAACAAAGGAGAATGTTTAGGACCTTGGGTATGGAACACGGTTCAAACTAAGATTGCGTTGATAGTAAAAATGAAATCTATATCATATGATTATATCCTATAGGGATCTGGAGCCTTTGTAGGAAATATACATACACATATTGAATGTGAATCACATCAAAAATACAGCAGGATACTGCGGAAGTGTATTCCAAATTTGAAGCTCACTTTAGCTCAAATCGGTAAATAAGTTGAATTTATGCTTATTTTGGTATAATGAACTATAAAAAATATAATAATATTATGTGGCAATATCCGGTCAATGTAGACTTGTGGTAGACGAAGTATATTTATATATTTTATCAAGCGAAATATCATTATTGTTAACAAATTTACATAAAAAGGGTGGAATACTGTGAGTCAATGTGTGTATATGGAAAATAAATTATAATCGTATATTTGTAGGACTGCTGAGTATTGAATTTTTATTTATCGAGTGGGTCTTACACATTTTTTCCTACACTCTTCCATAGTTTTAAAAGTATTTGGAGCATGGGCACATTGTTTATCCGGGTAAACTTCCGTGCAATTCTTAGCTTCGATACTGTAATAAAATTTCCCATGAGGCTTATCGCATTTGTGATGCTTTGGTTGATGCTTACAATCCTCTACAAAGTAAAAATGAATAGTTCTTAACCCATTTCGTTAATGTTTAAAGTAACCACAAAATGTTTTACTTACGTGCTGTTCTTGAAATGTTTACTTCTGGACTGCATAGCACAACTTCAAGTAATGCTAGTGCAAGTAAAACCACTACTACAAACAGGTATAGTACCTTCATCATTAATTTGGTTAATATTTATATTACAAGAGAAATATGTTGATTAGTAGCTTGTTAATTAAAATAAATTTGTATAACTGTTTACATGAGTCACAACAAGGACATATTTATAATGAATTTTACAATAGCTATTGTATTTAGCAGTTTATTTTATTATTACTTAATCTAAACAATGCAAAAAATATAATAGTGAAATGCAATGTCAACTTCAATGTAGTTGCACAGTTCCTAAGTTTCATGGGCTTGGAAACAATTGGAAATACTCATTTACTTTACATCCTATGAATATCCAATAAGTAAAATAAATGTTATTCGAGATAAATTGGAGTAAATTATGCAATGTTAAAGTTTGACTTCCACTTAATTTGTTATAAAATAGCCTGTTATTTGATAGACATATTAAACTACATAATACTCTGGGTATCAATAAATTAGCACTATCGTTCAAATGACAATTTATGTTCAATTTTTCATATGTCGCATTTTGAAGGGACAGCAAAGTCCTTGGATGTAAATCATGTGTATTATTTCATTACATATTATTTGTATACATAAACATTTAATTACTGAATATTAAACTGTTTCCAAAACTGCATTCTATGAAAAAAGGGTTCGTCAATTATTGAAAACTTATCCTTTATTAGTAACCTTTTCAATGGAATATCTTCAAAGGTCGGATTACTATCTTCGACGGTAGACCAAATAACGTTTTCTCCTGCCACTCGTGGATCTGGCACTCTGTTCATCAGAGAAAATCGGTGGTTTTACTATGTAGTCTTTGACAATTTATATCTAAGCTAGATAAGCATTAGATATGAATTCTTTACCCGTTTTCAGCAAAAGAGACCCACAGTTTAATCAGCTTTCTAGAAAAGGTCAAATCAATATCACGTGGCCCGACTTCTCTTCTTATCAAAGGCATATTAAAAAGTAAAGGCATTTCGTCTCTACATAATGCGAATAGTAAACGCAGTTTAAGATTTGTTTCATATAAGAAATGTTTACGTTTATATACTTGTTAATTCTTACCCGTGACATACTCCTATAAAATTAAAACGAAAACAACTTTTTTATAAGTAGGTTATAAACGAGTGTAAAGATTAATACATTTATAATTAATTAATTACCATATTTGTTTTTCGGTCTAATTTGTAAAATATTGGCCGTCGCCCAATTAAAACCTCCAGCTAAAAGCGGTTTCTTGGACGAACTTACTGCTAAATTCACCAAAGAAAATAATCCCTCATAAGCATAGTAATAAGCATAAGTTGGAGCAACTTTAGCCTGTAAAAGCGACGCATAATGGCCATCCAAAAAGAAGCCTCTATCCGACATCATTTCTCCTGCTTCCTTTAACGTTGCTATTTCTAAAGGCCTATTTTGCAAGTAATATTTTCTCACAAGAACCGATATTTTGTCTCTTTGAGGATGTTTAGAATAAAACATAAGTAAAGGCGCATAATGCTTCCAGTTGCTATTTAACTTTTGTTTTAAATCACCAAGTCGAAATATAGGTATTAAAAATATGAGACCATCGCCAGAGTTTAAACCATTAATCCATGTGGCTTTTGAAATTGCTCCATTTTCCATTAGTGTTAAAGGGTGATCTGGAAAAAATGGAGGATGTTGAGATGATTTGGAATCAACTGTGGGACCAAATATACCCCGTTTTCCTTCAACCTCTTGAATCTAACCAAAAAGATTCAAATTTTATTTAAATCCATTTTTATCTTCTTTTTTAGCAATAATTAAAAAAACTCAGCCTTTGTTCTCACCACATATCCCGAATGATATGCTGCTTGCTTTCTTGCTGGAATTTTTCTTAAACATTCCACCATTTTCACTGAACTTCGATTTGAACACCCCAGCCCATCTGCAAATTCTAAAGCTTGTTCTCTTGGATTGTCTATAATAGCCCATGGACTTAAAGCAGTTCCACTAGCTGATATTGCTCCAGCAAATAGACCACTCGACAGTGGAGATAAAGTATGCATGTGAACAAAAACACTGCCTGCACTCTCGCCAAATATAACAACTCTACTTGAATCCCCGTTAAAGTATTTGATGTTTTCTTGAATCCATTTTAAGGCAAGCGTTTGATCTTTTAGGCCCATATTACCAGAAACTATTCCATCTCCTGTGTTTAGAAATCCGAATGAGCCCAGTCTATAGTTTATGGTTACGAGGACAACATCTTGTTCCATAAAGTATTTTGGGGGGAACACATTTGAAAACCCGAACATAAAATGGCCACCATGGATCCACACAATCACGGGACGATAACCGTTGGATGGAAGTTGATTTTTTCTGAATGACTTTTAAATATCGTCTTATAAAAAATAATGTGCTGTAAAAACCATCTTATTGGGACTATATAAAATACAAAATAGTAAAGTTAACCTTTCTTGTTGCAACGTTTAAAAATAGACAGTCTTCTCCACCTATTGGGTTTTGATTTGGATCCGCCACATTAAGTTGAATACATATATCCCTGTAATACGTTGTAGCGAGAATGTTATTTCCCCATCCATGATGCCGAACAGGGGGCTTTAATAATGTTTACAATATTTATGTCTTTTAGACTAATTTTAATTAAAACAAGTTCTTTCATAACTGTTCTATAACATTTGCATATATACCGCAAACCGTAAATTTCCAATTGGCGGCCTAGCATATGGAATGCCACGAAAAAATCTGTATGGAATTCTTCCTCTAGCGTAATGCAGTGTACCTTTTATTCTTCCATAGTTTGTGTCTGCGATAACTGGCTGAGAGCCTGGGATACGACCTAAAAAGTCACTAACTTGCAAAGCACCTTGTAAAACATAGTACAACCCGGTGAAAAGAAACGGCACATTGACTTGCATAATTTAAATACTGTAATGTAATAAAAAATATTTTAGTCCTGAAATTATGTACGTGTATTAACTAAGTTTTAATTATTTTGATGCCTATTTATCGCTTTTTTAAGTCTCCTTGTTGAAAGCTCACAAAACCTATTGTTTTATACAATTTGGAAGAATTGTTTAAAAACAATGGAGTTCTAATCGTTTGTTGAGGTTTTAAATTGGCCTACATTTTCCATAAAAGAATGAGATGAGCTATTCTATAACTTTGCGTGTGGTCAAATAGAAATAACTTCATGGCGGGATTTTTTACCTTTAAACATTATTACAGCAACAAGTACCTAAAAATCTATTATCTGTAAACATTTTGTTTATTGATTTATCTTAACAGTTTGACCCCAGTATTTCAAAATAATTTGATTAAACATATTCGCATAATTCATTAAAAAGATTACATATACAACATTTGTACACGTTTAAAATGTAACAAATTCGTTGGCCTTTTTGTTCTGGAAGTATGGAACTCGAAGTGGTAACAAAGCATGCTAGATTCTTGAGCCACTTTTATTTTATAAGCTAACAAAAATAAATCTACCCGGAATGTATTGAAAATACATATTGCCAGGTTGCACAAAATGGCACAGTTTATAGGAAAAATTCTTGGTTGGTGTAAAAAAGTAACCAGCCATGGATCAGTATATGCGTAACAAAGACGGGTCTGGCCGAAAAAACAAGTTTTGAGTTTGTAGGTAACCCCATATTTAGAATTAATCCTCAAGTGAACACGAAAATACGCATCCATTTGTAATTGTTGTAATGTTTTTTCTTTCAATGAGTGTATATTTAGTAAAGTTAAAGAGCAAATCATATGTTGTACTAATTTTCTAAAAGCATGACTAAAAGTAACTAAAACAGTAATTCAGTAACATTACTGTCTTTCGTAATTTTTCTCATTGTAAATATTTTTAACTGTTATTACCATTTTAAAAATGTGTTTTAACTTTTTCATGATAAACTTCAAATCACTTCCTGAGTCTGAATTTTTGAAACTAAAATAGTTATAAAGAAAACTAACGTAATTATCATCAATAATTAACAAGCTGCTGTATGTTTAATGGGAGGAAACAAGTTTCTATTGAATTTGTATTATTGATGTAAACAGCGAAACAGACATTGACTTTTTATACAATATAGAGTACACGCGCGTTGTATACATGATCAACTGCTATATAGCATACTCAGCTACATAAATTCCCAAATCTCCATAGACAAAACCCTATTCGTTGACACATGCTAAAAATATTTTTTGAACTAGTATCACTGAAAGATCATATTCTTGAAATCAAGTGAAAACCCGTTTTTACCATACCATTTTTGTAACACGTGTATTTTGTAAGCATGTAGATTACACGTTTTATGTAACAATCAAGCCTATAAGCCATCCGAAACTTTGCCGTCATATGCCGGTCTTTTCTTGACCATTATGTAACCAGACTTGTCAGAAAAAATCTTTTAACTTGCCATGTGGATAAGGATTACATATGTATGTATATATTTCAATTCTTCTGGTATTACTGGAAAACTGGAGAAAAGTTACAGATTTTTGTGTGCTATAAAAGGCTGTGCCTCAGTATACCCCCATTATCAGTTTACTTTGTGTCCTTCTACAAGTCAGTTAACTTAAATTTTGACTAAAGAAAATTTTATCTCCTTTTTTGTCATGAACATACACACGATTTTCTCTGTCGTCGTTATATTTTCAGCTGCAGTGGTTAGCACTGCAAAGCTAGTACAGATAAACGAATTGAAGAATTCAGTTTTTCTTACTGAGCCATATGGAATTGTCGCTAAGCAAGGGAAGTCCCTTTATAGTAACTTGGGAAAAGTTCCTTCTAGAAACTGTGGTAAGATTTGTACTTCTTTGTAAAAAAAACTCCAAATTTTTAATAAAAATTGGAATTTATAATCAGTATATTTTTATTTATTTAAAAGGTGGTGCTGGTCGTCTTCTTCAGTGGCGAACTGAGGCTTGCACTTCATCGTTAGAAGGGGGTGTTTGTCTTATGCCTGCTGAACAGCAGTTTCAATGTGAACTCTCCTTTGTTCCTAGTGGCCCAGCGGAATTTCTTGGTGTTCGCACTGTTGTGAATGATAATCAAGGTGAACAAATAGTTTGGCAGAGTCCAAATATTTCTACTGTTGGAACAGTTCAAGCTGGGAAAGAATATTTATTGACAACCGCAGTAGTTGTGGGACCCAAGCTTCGAGGTAAAATGTTAACTGTTCAGTTACAAATGTATAGAGAGTCTGATAAAGTAGTTGAGGCTTGTACTGAAGGTGACTTTTTGATTGTTTAAAATAAAAAATTAAGAACAGGAAATAAAATAAAACCATGATTTTTTAAACGATTATACCATGTATTTTTAATTCATCATCATAATTCATAATCATCATTACGGAAATTAAATTAGCGAAAAAAGTTGTATGTTTTCAAATTGTGCATGTTTTCAAAAGTCCCATTAAAATACATACACAAATTATTCAATTATTATCATGAAAAATATCTATAAAACCCGAAACGCGTATTGATAATATCATAAATGCCATTTTAAACGATATTGTCAGGGAAGAAATAATAATATTCAAAATAGTTATTTGTGTTCAATTGCAATCTTAATATATTTTATCTCAATAAAATAAAAAGTGACCCAAAACATACAAAGGTCATACACTACATGATTGACAAAAAGTCCTACTTAAATGCTTACAGGCAATTTTTAGCACAATTAAAGACGATTTGGCAAACATTTAATTAACAGTATGTGTTTTTTCATAAAAAGGTGATATACTATATATGATTGTACAACTAAAACCCAAGTATGTACGTACATATCATCAGTGTATCCAGCAGCTATTGAATGTACTAGGTTAAATTAAAAATATTAAGACAAGTATAAATTCTTTAGAGGCTTGTCTGCATGTAAAAAAATCAATCATCTCTTTACTCTAAAATAGTTGCATAAACTGATTACGTTTACGCCATTAACGCATAAAAAACATCAATATAGTTGCAATGTGCTTGCACGTGTTTGAATTTAAAGCCGGAAAAATTCAAATAAAAATTTACGTAATTCAAAAGTTAAAATTGAAAGAAGATTGATATATTCACTGGACCGGTATGTAAGTGGGCAGGATTTTGAATGAAAAACAAATAACAGGGGTTTAGTCCATTGTCAGTGTCTTCTATGTACAATTAAAACAGGTCATTGTCTGTTGATATCGACACGTGCCTTACGTAAACGTCAGAGTATCATTAATGAGCCTGTAGCCTGGAAAGCCAACATATGCACTCCTACCCAAACGAATTTTTAGACATGTTGCTCCATCCATCCATACAATTATCTATAAATACTTTTGTCTTAACCGACCAAAACCAGTTTTCATATTGAGATTTCTTGTGTCACACCATTTTTATTCATAAATAATCTTTATTGTGCAGCAAAAATACGAAAGCGAGGTAGTGCAGTGAAAAAACTTGTTTTGCGCTTATTGTTACGTGTTTGTCAACTTTCCAGTTTTTGAAAAATGTGCAATGATGTGATTTGATTTTCCAGAACATTTGATCAAAATACAAAGATAGTTTGGGTATATAAAGGCTCGCTAACGTTACAGCATATATAGTAGTTTTCTCTTAACCGTCCCTCATATCGTATATCTGAATATCGGTGTTGTGAAAGAAACTTTGTTCTTTTGTTCACGATTTCATCATGAACAAGCTTTTCTTTGTTGTTTTGGCGTATGCTGCAGTAGTTGTTTCAGTTACAAGTACTGTAGTTGCGGTGCAACCTAAAACTCTAAAAAACTCTATTTTTATCGGCGAGCCGTACGAGATTGTCAGGAAACAAGAAAAATCCCTATATAGTAATTTAGGAAGTATTGCCGCCAGAAATTGCGGTGAGAGAAATTTGTAGCTTTGACAAATAATTGGCTAAGATTAATATTCAGTTTGATTTTACTTAATCATTTTACTTGTTCTATTTTTCAAAGGTGGAACTGGTCGATTTCTTAAATGGCGTAGTGAAGCATGTACTACATCTTCGGTTGGTGGTGCTTGTATCTTCCCCGCTGGACGGCAGTTCAGAACTGAACTTGTTTTTGTTCCTAGCGAAAATACGGAATCCCTTGGTGTTCGTACTACATCAAGTGGTCCTCAAGGAGAACAGGCTTCATGGCAGAATCCTTTTGCCTCTAAAGATGAATCAATTCAAGCTGGAAAAGAATATACTTTTAGGGCCGCAGGTGGAGTTGGACCTGAATTTCGGGGTAAAATGATAACTTGTAAATTGGAGATCTATAGAGAGTCTGACAAGGTGGTCGAGGCTTGTGCTGAAGCTGACTTTTTGATTGTTTAAATTAGATTTCGTAGAATAGTTAATGCAATAAAAAAAAAAAGTTAAAAAAAAAAGAATTATGTAAATTATGTAAATGAACGATTGATTTTATTTATCACCCAAACCTTGAGTGATTACTGTAGTACTTACATAAGACATTTAAACAGCTTTAGGCACTAAATAGTGTGTATCATTTAATGTCATGTAATGTTATTTCAGTAATTAATAAATAATTTACTTGCTTGCAACGGAACTGTCAAATCAAATGAAGACACACTCACCTATTTACTTTTAATTTTCGACTGATGATAGAGCTACATACTTAATTGGTACAAGGTCTTTTTTAATGAAAAATTAAGATTTGGTAATTTTTAAATTAAACAAGTTCATTGGTTTTTATTGGCACGTACGATACGTAATCGATTTAGTATCATTTTAAATGAAATATTAATTTTAAGCAAAAAAATCACACGGGAAATTTGTTTTTTCCAATAGGGGTAATATCTGTGGATTCTCTTGTCATTTATATCGAAATTAGTTTCTATGCATAAATTAAAGGAGCTAATTATGCAAGAAAACTAGCCCAAAGTCAGTAGTATTTAAATCTATTTTTGACTACTTAAATATTTCTTCTAATTATTAATGAATAAACTTCAAAAAATGTCGGAATTGTTTCCGAGCATGATTTAGTATCACAAAATTTCTTTTAAATACAAATGTTGAGCAGTCTCATCACGTGCAAATTTTTTTTGATTTATTAAATATTTTAACCAGAAATAAATCTTATGCCCAAGTGAAATACGTTCATTACAGATCCGAATACCCAAATATCACTGTACAAAATGAACGTTTCCGGTGAAAACAATCATAGTTGAATACCGAATTTCAAGTTAATTATTACCTTTAATCACAATATGTTTTCTGAGAGAAACAAAAAATGTGATATAATATATATATATACAATATAGTTATTCTATATTTTGATTGATTATTGATTATTATTTATTTATTAAGCCCTTTAAGGCACTAGGCCCACAGAGCACACATAGTCATCATCAATTACATACG
>JAQFZG010004388.1:0-11850 GCA_034695465.1 Entomobrya nicoleti
AAGTTCAAGTTATTGAAAATTCGATATCTTAAAAACTACTGAACCGAATTTTTTACTTTTTACACCAGAAAATTCAGTTAATTTTTCTTATCATTCCTGATATTTCATATATTTTTTCACTTTCACAGTTCCAAATTCGTAATTTAAATAATTAATTATTTTTCCAAAAGTGTCTATATAGACACTTTAGGTGTCTATATAGACACTTGGGCTTAGACTGTAAATGTGAGTTTGTATAATTTATACTAGCTATTAATAAATAGGTAATAGCTCGTAAAAGTAAATAATACCTCATTTATATATTTTCCGTGACTAAAAGACTTTTTACATAAAATCAACGTTCCTTATAAATGAAATACAGTAATTTCCATTTAGAATCATTCCAAACATAACCAATATGAATTCCTGTTATTTCGAATAAATGAATACTTGAGAATCGGAATAAATAGCTAAAAACAAAACAATGCTTCTTAAGAATTCAAATGAACTCCTTTTTGCTAAAATAAATAGGCTATGCTTTAAATTGGAGTTTAACATCAGGAAGATTTGCTGGGATATACAAACTTTTAAAGTCCAAAGGTTTTATTCAGAAACTTAAAAACAGTATTTAGTAATCAAAACAGAATGCGTTATAACTTAAATATGCGTCGCTTAAAAATCGAAAAAAAACGATCTTTATAAACTGAATTGCAGATTTACACAAATTGACAAAATTTCTTTGTTAAGCTAATGTATGTAATTTAAAGATCTCAACAAAATATCTAGAAATCAAATGAAAAACATATAAGAGATATTAGAAAATCGAATACAGGATCTCAAATATTTAATAAGGTAACTTGAAAAAATGGAACACGAGATCTTAGAAATCGAATAAAAAATGTTAGAAAATCGAATAAAAAATGTTAGAAAATCGAATATAAAATGTTTGAAAATCGAATACGAAATGTCCGAAAATCGAATATAAAATGTTAAAAATTCGAATACGAAATGTTAGAAAATCGAATACGAAATGTTAGAAAATCGAATACGAAATGTTGGAAAATCGAATACGAAATGTTAGAAAATCGAATACGAAATGTCCGAAAATCGAATATAAAATGTTGGAAAATCGAATACGAAATGTTAGAAAATCGATTACGAAGTGATAGAAAATCGATAGTAAAATGATGGAAAATTGAATACGAAATGTTAGAAAATCGATTACGAAGTGATAGAAAATCGATAATAAAATGATGGAATATTGAATACAAAATGTTAGAAAATCGAATAAGAGATCTCACTGAATCGAATAAAATGAGTCAAAAAGTAGAATAAAGGAGTTGAATTCCATTAAGATGAGTTAAAAATAGAATGGTATGAGGTGAAGTTACATTAAAATGAGTTTAAAGTCGAATGGAATGTTTTAGAAACGAGTCGATTCAAACTATAACCGAGAAATCTGGAAACATCCTTAAATATTTAAATTAACGTTTTTTTTGGAAATCGAAGATTTCCTTTCGATATCAAATAGGCATATTTTTAAATTAGAATTTATTCGATATCGAACATCGATCCTGAGCCATTAAAGCCCTGAGTTACGCGTACAGTATATTAAATTTTCGTTCATCAAAACGAATGTGTGCGTGTTATATTGAATTTAAAATATTCGATAAAAATGCATGTTTCTAAAAGAAGTTGAATGCTGGTATTTAAAATGTCAGTCAAATGTACAGTCATAATTAATATTTAATACTCTTCGTATTAAATTTGTGGGTTTGAATATGAACTTTATATACCTTAGTAGTCCAATCTAGGAATTTCACAGGTATCGCCAAAAATATAAAAAGTGACGTTTAAAATTTGTCTGTATTTCTAAAATCAGTGTGTTTCAATTATAGGTTGGAAAACGTAGATCATTTTACACAACAAAACAAAACTTCGGATTTGGTTTCCTTAATCAAACGATTCGAAAAGGCATCAAGAACAATATGTATATCAACTCGAATCCTGTATAATAGACCTATATTATACATAGCAGAAATATTTTATTTTTGTTGCAACTAACCCCTCCTTGGGTTAATATATTTGCATTAGGACTATTTCTAAACGGTTGTGAATATTCACAGAATTTGTTGTAATTTTTGAAATATTTAAGACTTTAGTTAAACACTCTGCTATATGTTAGATATCTTAAGAACTTAAATAAGAACTTTTATTTAAAAGACAACATTTATTTACAGGTATTATGATTTAATGGTAAAAGAAGTAGGGGTCAAGTCAAAAGTTGAAGTCAAATTTGTCAATTTTTAAATTTAAAATAACCATAAAACATAAAACACATCTCGGTTAGATTTCCTGTAATTTCAAGTGGAAGCACGGGCCCGGCCCCTTCGGGGCCCGGCCCGGGAAGCAACTTCCCTCTGCTTCCCTCGTAGTTTCGCCCCTGATCCAGAGTCGCTCTCATTAAAAGCGTGGTCCTTCGCATCATTTTGAACATATTTATCAATCACATCGCAAACAGTGACCACAATGGTTTCGTTTGAATTATAGTTTACTAATAAATAATTCTAATTAGTAGCAGATGTTGAACTAAAAGACAAGCTATTTTCGTAAAATAGTTTACTTCAGTGGAAGAAACGTAATAAGATTACCAACATTTTCGTTAAGTAATTTTTTAATATTTTTTAATTGATTCAGTTTGATTCTAAGTCTTTTGGTGACTTGGGCTTGAAGTCCAGAGTTTTAGCAGGTATAACTTTTCGTGATCTTTACACCATTTTAATTACAATCAGCCCAACATCTAAAATATTATTTTTAATTTTTTAATTGTTAGAATAATTAAGTTAAAATTAATTGAAATCAGTTGCTGCAAAATGTATTACTGTCAACATTTTTAATTAAGTATTACCTTATATATTGGAAAAACAAGTTTTAGGGTTCTTCAACCGTTCGCTATAAAAATTATTGTAAACATGTTACCGCAGCTAGTTTTGCAATTAAATTTTTGTCGATAAGAAAACCAAAATAAATAGTCTTTCACAACTACTTTGAATCTGTTCGACCAAATAAACGTTAATATTCATAATAAATGGAATATAAATAAATCCTTGGCCATAAATAAAATAATTTTTCAAATTCATAAAATATCTTGACTTCTGTTTTAATAATTGACACATTTCTGTATCCTACATCATTGCCTTCACTAAAATTATATTTTTTATTTCATTCATTTATTTTGTAGCCATTCTAATCGAAGCATTTATGGTTCGTAATTAGCAGTTTCAATAAAAAAAATCATCTTTTACCCAATATTTGTACACATTTTTATCACTTTATTCGTTTTACTAAAAACTCTTATCTTCACGATTATCATCGAAGTTATTTATTTATAGTAGCGTCTTGCACATGCATATCTTAAAACAGTGCAATGCCGCAGCTAAACTAAATGTCCATGTCGAAGGATAATAACATGTGGAAATGAATTAGAGCATAGTGTTTTTATGTACCACCAATGCTGGATATAAGCCACCACTGAATAATTTGTATAAGCAAGTACGGTATAATTACGCTTCCCTTCGAAAAATTGAACACGAATAATTTGCTAACACTATTAAGAGAATTTAATAGAATAATAAGAAATATTTATGCATTGGTAATATTTTCTTAAAAAAAACAATTTATCGTAATGTTTAATAATAATTGAACAATTAAAATTTCAATGACCCTGCGAAAAACCATTTGCTGGGCTACTAGTAAAAATTTGTGTAACGTTATTAATTCTTAAACATTTAGCACGACAATTTTACTCGATATCAGTTGTTACGAGCGTTTGTATTATTTGTAAGAAAAATATATTTATTTAAGTTAGTTAAGTAATGAAGTCTTAAATCTCAATATTTATGCGGTCAGTCTTCCTAAAATTTGTTTTTAACACTGAAAGGTGCATTTAATAATGGAAGGATTTTGTAAGTACCTAAAATCTTCCATGGTTGTGATACCTTTTGTACGTAGCCTTTTCTGATGCAAAGTCGACAGAGAGTCGGGGGAAGGGGTTCCACCCTTGGTAGCATCTCTGTTATGAAAGAAAATGCTCGAGCCGGTGTCAAAATACTTAAAAGTACATAGAAAATCCTCAAAGTAGCAAGGATACTGAGCTCAGCAAAAGTCTTACTTTGGTAAGTGCATTTATTATATTAAATAAACTCAGAATATAAAAAGTACAAGCACAAAAGTTTAAAATGAGAATATTTTTGGGAGATTTATTCTTGTTGCTAATGAACATTTGAATTCTATTATGAAATAACTATGCAGTATCATAAATGATATATTTGCATTTGGTTCTTTGATGATATAACAAAATATTCACCTGTACAAGGTTTACTAGCACATATAAATAAATAGAAAGGCTTTATAATCAATTCCATAAATACTAGTAACTACATACTACATAGTTACACGTAGAAGATGCGAATGGCACTTGTGTCATATTTTTTCCAATTGATGCATTTTTCATTATCTTTTATAAGAGAATGTATTGTTTGATGTCAAGACTGCTGACTATTTATAACTGGAGAATATCATTTTTATGTTTAATTCGCTTCTGATATGTAAGTTAGGGCCACGTTGCGTACAATTTTTCACCGTTTTAAGTTTAATTAAAGTGCAATGCCATTATGAGTACTTTACTTTTATGAGTTTACCAATTACAGAATAAACAACATTAATATTAGCAATGAGATTCATAATTTGCTTATCGAATAGAAAAAAATATGAGACATACATGCGTTTGAGATATAGGTGTTTAAAATGAATGATCAAATACAAAAAACAATTCTCGAAGTAACTTTATGTAGAAATATATAAATTTCTAAATGATCAAGAAGTTCATTTTGTTCATTTAGAAATTGTGTAACAACTATCCAAAATTTTCTAATACTTCATTTCATAAAAATGTTTATAAAAGTATATTAAGATATAATGATTCAGTATTTCCATAACCAATGTTTTTATCAAACTTGTTTTGTTTCTACTACTAAAATCATACATTTTACTAAAGTAGCTTGTGTACATACGTCTTTTACTAATCATTAAACGAACGTCCGTTCACGGATCAAATCAAATTACCGTTACAATTTTCTTTGAAATTATTTAAAGTCTTGATCTATACAAATTTGCTAAAATTAATTGATAAAGGATACATAAATATAAATCTATTGTCCACTCAAAACCAAATCATTTTGTTTTATTAACTAATGTGTAAACGTATATTTGTGTAAACCTAAACTATTGTGTACAGAAACCTTAACCGTTATAAACATACCTTTTAATTAAGCCGGCACATATTATCACAAACACGTTTGGCGAAATTTGCTGCGTATGTTTATTTCTGCAATGGCGAATATGAGGAAACAGTAGGAAATTCGTAGTAAATCGTACCGATAGTTGATATGAACCACTACTTTTACAAATGCAAAAGATCATTTTATCTTTTACATTAAAAATTGTTTCACATGGGCGTATTTGAGTTTAAAAAACAATATTAAACAATATTGGTAATAATGATACACAGCTACTAAACAATAATTTACGAACCTTTTCATATTTGACTTTGATTTTAACTAAAAGTTATGGTGGCAATGAAGTACTAGTGCAATTTAAAAAAAAAACTCACAACTGACTACATTTCAGTATTGTGAGTCAATTTTTTTGTTTCTTGAATACGTATTAAATTTTCTACGTATTCGAAGTTATTTTTCAAGAAGAGACGTGTTGCAGAAAAAGAGTTTTACATTTGAAAAACAGCCTACGCAAGGTACTGGAGATTACAACGATTTTCTTTTAGATCCACCATCCAATAAAAATACCAAAGTATTTTCTATCTAAATGAAACCCTATATTAATATTTTGAGAGAAAAATATAATTTGAAACCTTACAAATAATATTTTTTTGAAAACTTCCAACACGGCAGATACGTAATATATATATGTACTAGTTTTCAGAAGAAAAAAACAATTTATACACACTCGATTTGTCATCAAGTGGACTATCTTACAACAATCAACTGAAGTGGCTTCCAGCCTCGGTTTTTACGATGCAGTTTTAGTCCGAATTCGTCCGTGTCTTGGAACGCTTCCATCCTATTAATCCTAAAATATTAGGAAAAGAACATACTTATAAAAATTACTGCATAACTTTAAATATCTGAATGAAACCATCGAGCAAAAAAATACTTTTAATTTACCATTGATGAACGAAGTTCTAAATGTGTCTGAACCAGTAAGCATCAGTGATGAAAAAAACGACATCCCCATGCTTGCGATTGGTGAAGCTTGCATTGTATCCAGAAAAATACGTAATCACAACTCCTACAATATTTTTCGAATTGATTTGTATTTCTCGAGTATCGGATCACGATAAAACTAATCGATTCAAGCCACTGACCTATTAAACCAATAATTAATTAAGTGATTCCACTATAAATCAGATCCATCGAACCAAACGGCAGGAAGGTAAATTTATCAACACCAAAACAACCATCAAACTTTAATTTCCAAAACTTTTATATTGAACACTCATCAATTGTGATTGTAAAAGAGATATTTAACTTAAATGGCGAATACGCTGAACAAACCGATGTTACTGCTGCACGGCTTTACTTGGTACTGCACAATTTACAGAAGTCATACTTGTTTGATTAAAATTTCAATGGCTTGGCTTGTCTTATTTTCGGAAAGTGGGTTATGCTTGTTGAGTGAATATCTTGGAACCATATTGTTAGTAAAATTGGAGAAAAGCCCTTTTCTTGTACAATATGCAAAAAAGAGTTTGCGAATGCTGTGTTCTTTAGAAATCATTTGCAAACACATCAACCCGGGAGACACAAATATTGGAATTGTAACAAAGTTTTTAAGCAAACATCATATTTAAACTTTCACTTCAAAAGATGGCATAAACAGTGATGTTTTTTGACAACTAAATTACTTAAGAATATATTGGGTCTTGTAGTAATCATAATAAAATTATAATAGGTTATTTAATTAATTAAAAATGGTAGTTCCATTGACACTTATACATGCTGACAAGAATATTGTTATAGGTAACTGTAGTTTACCTAAACAAAAATTGTTTTGTACGCTTGAAGATTTGGATCTTTTAATTGATTTCGTGGTTGAATAATAAATTCATTTATTTTAAAAATTAAAATACACGCTTCTAAACTGGACTACGTTCTGCTTCCAACTTGTGCATTTTTTTCATTTGCGTGTTTAAATTTAATTAAATAGAATTCATAGGTGCAAACTTGTTTTACTTTTTTTAAATGATTTGAACTAGCGTTACGTTTATTCATGATGAGTTAACTGTACAAATTAGTTTGAAATATTATTCCGTTATGTACAATTATAATTATCTTTCAATATGTCTAACTATTTACAAAATATTTCCCCAATTGGCTGTAGTTAAGCATGGCTAAGAATATTTGAAAAGTGATTAAACTTATTCGAAAACAGATTATTCGCCTGAATTTATGTCTAAATAATCATTACATCAGTTACAACATACCTATGAGGTAAAAATACGCCACAAAAATGGGTTGTTTTTTAATTTAATAACTAAAACCTTTACTAAAATTTTATGTAGTTAAGTTTATCATTTTTATCCGGAAAGTTATTTTATTATGTACATGTATGTATCATGTTTTTTCTATTATATAAGTTATTCATGCGTTTTTTCATTTATTCATATTAGTTTTGGTAATTTGTAAAAATATTTGTTTCACGCAGAATATAAAACCACAACAAAAACAAGTTATCGTATGCTTAATTTTTTGTTCGAATGTGGTTTACTTCAGCATATCAGATGGGACCTTTCAATTTTATTATATTTGTGCATATTCTACATAGGATGAATTAAATGAGTGAACTCAAACTATTTTCCCAAATTTCAAATTTACAAATATATTTGTTTTTGTTTGATGATTTATGCTAAAATACATGTGGATTAATTGACGAAGTACAAAATTCACAAAAAGTACCACTGTATTTATCATTAGGGAACATACATATAGAACGTAACGCAAAAAAACTCATTTTGATAGGCAATGGAAAACGCTAACTGCAAATTATGTGGCAAAGTGCTCAGTAATAAGAATAAATTAACACGACACTTGAATATTCACTCTAAGCTTAAGATGTTCAACTGTTCCCGTTGTAATAAACCATTTACTACTAATGAAAACTTGAATCGACATTTGCTTACACATGACAGTAACCGAAAACTATTTGAATGTAAAAAGTGCGGAATGTTTTACTCGTGCAAGGAGAGTCTAAAAAATCACAACTTACGTCACGTTGATACTAAACCCCATAAATGTTATCTCTGTTCCAAGTCATTTTACACAAGTCATGAGCTGTTAAGTCATGAGCACACACATGCTGCAGATAGAAAACGATTAAGTTGCAGTCTGTGCAGTAAAACATTTGCAACGACTGCTACTAAAAATGTGCACATTAAAATTAAACATTCTACATGGAGTAAAATTTCTTGTGTATTTTGTGAAAAAGTTTTTAACACGAAAGCAGACTTATGGAACCACTTCGTATCTCATACGAAAGAGAAGTGGAATCGTTGTGAGATTTGCGGTGGGGAGTTTTCCACAAGGGATATGAAACGAGAACATATGGGATCCCATACTGGAGAAAAACCTCAAAAATGTGCGAAATGCGGAAAAAGTTTCAAACATCACTCTAACTTAGCTCGACATAAACGGGAACACATGGTACTCAAGCCGCATCAGTGTGTCTTCTGTGGAAAAGGATTTATAAGCAAATATCTTCTTTGGAACCACGTTGTCGAAAAAATCGAAGAACGAGTTTTTGAATGCAAAACATGCCAAAAGACATACGCTAATAGGAAGTCACTATGGGGTCACATGCGGTCACATCGATCCAAATGACTAAAGTAAAATAAAACTGACAGTGCTGTTATTATTAAAATACAGACCTAATAATACATTTGTATCTCAAAAAAATGTTTATTGATAAAAGTGTATTTCTAACAATTATTACAAAAAGATAAAGCATTATTTGGGAAATCCTAAATATACAAATTATACTTGTTGCTACATACTTCGTTAAATTTGTATTAAAATGATTTTTAGTGGATGGTTTGTCGCAATCCTGCAGCATTTATTTCAATTCGGCTTTATAAGTTATGTTACAACCTTCACCAAATTTAAAATTCTGGCTCTAATTTATACTTATATGCTTTTAATTTATGCACATAAAACAATTTGATTGCATAGAAAATTTCCTAATACGAAAAATAAAATTGGTAGTTTGTTTGTATTTTTTAAAATGTTAAAAGCTTATTTTGCCCAAATGTTGTACATATTGCAAATATTTGATAATGTATAAATTACTACTAACTTAAACAGCCTTCCAGTGACAAATTTACGAGTTATTACTAAATGATTTATGGGCAACTATAAATGAACACGTAAACATAAATAAAGTATTGTACAAATTTGAAACAAGCCAAAATACGACCATGAAATACAGTTGATAGATTTGTAAATAAAATTCAAAATCGATTGACGAATCAGCAAACACTTTTATATTTTAAATAATTTTATTAGGTCGAAGTTATTGTGGAGGTATATTAATACTAACAATGTTCAAAAATGTAATCGTTTTCAATAATAAAGTTACCTTAAATGTATGCACGATACTCACAAAAATCCATTTAAAAATTAGTTACAATAGCAATATTCCTTGCTATTTCCATACAAAGCAAAAAATTCTGCTCCAGATTTGACTTTGCTTGTCTTCTTCTTAATTCTTTGCAAAAGTTCCTTTTCTGCCGTGCTTTACTCCAGTTTCCGCGCCAGATCCAATAATAGTAAATCTGGTGCAAATGCATTCGTTTCATCCCGACTTCCAAGCATCTCATCAAGAAATTTCAAAACATTAACCAGTTGGTATTTACCAACAGCATGGGTGAACTCCACTACAGTATCATGATCTTGCCAAGATGGGAGCAGTTTACCACAATAAAACAGGTGCAAAAAGATGCCTATTGTTTTTGCACTTACGTCCTTGACAATGTCTATACCAGAGCGGTTCTCAGAGAAGTCCGAGCGAAACATTGATTCAAACATGGGACATTGAGCTGTTAACATAAAAATAACCCCAATCAAAACACATCTGCAAATATCTGAAGATTCTTAATATTTTAAGGTTGATGATACAAAATGTAGACTTGAGGTTTACATTACCTTGTAAAATGGCCTTATGAGCCAATAGCTGCTTCCCATCTTTCGTTAATATTTTCAAGTCAGCATTGGTTTTATCGACGAGGAGCTTTGCAAAGTTTGTGCACTGCTGTGCCACCGAAGAACTATGGAACTTTGTGGTTGTAATGTCTGCCAAAGGAACGTAGAGTTCCGTGATTGTAAAGGTAAGGTTGAATGTCATCTCTCCGTCAGAATTGACACAATTTTCCCAGCCACTTGAATTGAAAGGCATACCTCTTGCATTTGGCCACAACACAACTTGACCTAAATTTATTATTTCGTTTTGGGTTTCGGTCGAAAAAACTGTGGAAACCTTTCAAAATCTGGCTCCTTGTCGAAGCTTTTATCTTTTCATCGGTAAATCCATGTGATTCAATAAGTTTCCAGTACACAACAAAGTTATTGGCTGGGTTTGTGAACTTGAAACCTATCCTCCACTTTGTTTGGTCACCAATTGACTTGCCAGTTTCAAGCTCCGTAGTTGTAGTTTTGAGAAAACTTTCACTCTGCTGAATCATATCCCTATCCGGAATAATCCAAAGTTGCTCTTATTCTTCTTGCCTCCACTGAAATTTAAAATGTTAACTCAATTTACTAAATCTAATTTTGAATTTACATATGGATTCACAAAAATTTAAAAAGTTCATTAAAATCCATTGTCCTAATTGATTTTCAATGAAATACCTTTGGCTCTCACAGTTGAATATCAGCATCCTCGACAGTAACAATTGCAGCCATGGTAAGTGTTTAAAAAATCGAATCGGTTTTCGACAAATTCAAGTGTTTTCAATAAATTAATTACAATGATAGTTTATCAGTTTCAAAATATAAAATCAATATTATGTTTGTGAGTAATCAGCAATAACCAGAGTCTATTTTTATTTGCGCGCTGTCTCAGCTGCAGTTATCCTCTTAGTGCGATTTGTGTGCTGAAGGTGGATGAAGAATGAGACTGGAGCAGAGCAGGGCATTAAATCTAGACAAAAAACGATTGGGTGTCTACCGACGTCAATGCAAGTCTACGCCCTGGGTATAATCCTTTAAAAGGGATAAGCCTCTCCCTTGAAACAATACCTTTTTATAAATCCTTTAAAAGAGTGTCAAAAAATGAACATATTGAAAGTCTCCGCCAGCAAAAAGTATATATTATGGACATTTATTTATATATATGTTTTTGGTATTTTCCAGATGATATAATATAGTACATAGTCGCATAAAGCTTATTTACAACTACATATAACTTAAGTAAAATTCACATCCTACAATCTATTCAATCTAATTTAATTGCAAAGGTAATTGAATCCAGATACGATAAAATAGGCGCAATTCCACTTGCATAATTTTGTTTCGCTAAATCAAGTTTTTCCTTCGCTAGCGTATATTTATTTTGTCGCCTTGAAGGGCTTTCAGTTATTAAATCAAATTTTGTAGCATCTAACAATGGGTGTCATACAATGGATCAGAAAATTTTCATACGAAATTCATCAATTATTGTGTAGTTTTTTATGCTGATTCTGGTGATATGTGTCATTTTCCCGAATGCGCATGTTTGTAATTATCAGCTGACTTTGTTTACCCG
>JAQFZG010004389.1:0-11849 GCA_034695465.1 Entomobrya nicoleti
GTTTTATAGTTTAAATGCAAGAATAAAACTGTTTATAAAATTGGGGGAAAATTCCGTTTGGGTTTAAATTCATTTTGTGTATAATTCCATTGGGGAAGAATTCCGTTTGGGATTCTGTTTTTGGGATTTTTTCCGATCACCAAGATTTTAAGGCTCAATTTGTACCCATGTTTGCTCCATTAAGTGCGCGCAGCAACAAGCAAACAATCAAACAGCTGAGCTGACGCTCACTACTCTTACTTCATTCTGAATATTAAGTCATACTTCTTGTTATTCACCAATACTTTTGTAAATTTCATGGTCTAGAAAAGTTTGAAACAAGACATGCTTATTATTCAATAACACATAATTGATTAAGTTCTATAGCTGTATCAATTCTTCTTGGTTTCGCTTACATAAACATATGCTCTGCGTTTAGATGGTATCGAAAACTAGAACACTTGATCAAACACACATGCATCCATTAAATCTAGACACATCATATGTGTAAGTAAACTTTATTGGATTAGATGAGTATTGCTATTTGAACAAAGAGTTCATAGATTGAAAGCTAGTGAAAATGATATATAGACCATTTAGTCGTAGATTATTTCTAGTCAAGTTGATTTAAGTTATTCAAACGTAAAATTTGGCGACGACATGGTTATTCATGATACAAAATTTACTATGTATCTTAAAAAGTTGTTTACTAGAAAATGAAAATAAGTGTTGTAAAAATTACGAAGTCTTATCAAACAAACAAACGATTGATCAAACAAAACTAATGTTTTTTTCTAGTCGTTTTGTACTCCATTGGTTCTATTCCATATTATCAGTAAATATATTTGGCAACTATGTAAGTACGCATTTGAATGCTTATGCTTTTAGCAAAGCATTCAAGTCAAAATGCGTATAATATGGAATGAAAAATGAAACTAAGTAGCGTAAACATTGGGCATGTTTTTCTCTACACTTTTATCATCACCATAACGAAAGCAGTATTAAACAAACAAAGTGGTCTGGAAGTGTAGAGCCCAGCGTCCAAAAAAGAATATTGGACTTTTAGAAAAGCCTCCTTTCCTATGAAAGCTTTCACGGTCTAGTTAACCGCTCAAACGATGGAAAATTAATCAAATTACAAAAAGCAACATTTCACGGTAAAATTATAGACAAGCGGTGTCTTTTATGATAGTACATTTCCCTGAGCAGGTCGACGTAAATAATTTGTTGTCGGAATTTGTCGTGTTTTTTTGAAATGCTTACAGCACTAGACTTTCTTTTTGCACATATTTGTATTCCTTCCAAGCATACATAATAAATTTAAAGGATACAATCGAATAGGTTCGTGCGATTAAATTCAGGCCATTTAATAAAATAAATCATAATTTCAAATAAATGTAAGTTTCTTGTTGTAACTTTGGTAAGGTGTTTACAGCAAAAGCAATGCATAATTATTTTCTGGGTTTTGTTATGCTTCAAGGATCACATTTCATAAATATACGTATTTCAGAAGAGACATCTGAAATAGACACACAATCCCAAAAGACGTATTTAATAAAGGAAAACCAGTATTGCGAATTTATTTTACGCGAGTAGGAATATCCATATCGCTAGCAAATTTGAACTAATGATGCATTTTTTTCATATTCGTATAGAATATAAGGCTAATTGAGAAATGAATGGCATGTATATAATAATTCAAAAAAAACTTAACATTTTGCAAAAACTTCATTCGTACCATATTTCCATGAAATTGTCTGACCTTCCTTTTCGTTAGCCTTTAAAAATGTAGTTCTTGTACAGGCGGAATTAACACAAATACGCAAACAAAATAAAAGTGAAATCCGAAAAATAATATGGAATTTACAAATTTAAATCCTTTAAAATTATACAATTAAGAGCCTAATATAGAAATGGTATATTAAGAACTCAATTGTTTCTCACTGGTGACAATAACCTATGTAAACGTTTATCGTTGGTTTTTTCAGGTCAATTGAATGAAAGCTAAATATTGTCAAGCTAATTGTTAAATACTTTGTCATCGACATACTTTGTTATTTCAAATACAAATTTTACTATGTATCTTAAAAAAAGTTTACTTAAAAATTATACTGTAAGAGTTTTATAGATTACAACTTGAGATAAAACATAGTTAATGGAATAAAAAGTGAAACATATGTAGCTTTTATTTGTTTTATGCCCGATTCAATCTAATGTATGTTTTAAGTGCATATATTAGGAAATATGGAAGAACACATTTAGGAGCTAATGATTTTAGTCTAAAGAAGTGTAACTTTGATAAAAATGAAAATAATTGGCCGATATAGTAGCCTTCGACATTTGGCTGGCTCTCTTAAGGCTTCAATTGTACCTTTGTAACGAAATTTATACAACCGAAGTTGATCTGGAAGTGTAGAGCAAAGCAAAGATGAAAGAAAAGTTTACTTTTCGAAAGCGTCCTTTCCGATAAAAGCTTTCACGGTCTACTTAAGTGCTCAAAAGATTGAAAATTAATGCAATTGCAATTAATAACATTTCATATTAAAATCATAGACAAGTGGTGTCTTTTATGACAGTACATTTCCCTAAGGAAATCGTAGCAAATATTTTGGTGTCGGATGTTCTCGCGTATTTTTCTCCAAAAGGTTATAGCAATACACTTTTTTTCAGCACCGGTTTTTTAGTTTCGGGCTTACATAGTTTTTAATAAATAAAAAAGAGACAAATAATTTACTACGTCTGATTTAATTCGGTATTAAACGTGTTTAATGAACTCAATACTGATTTAAAATAAGTGATTTGTTTCTGGTGTAATTTGTATAAGATGTTTACGGAAACGTACGCATGATTACTTTCCGAATTTTCAAATTTTCAACTGAAGATATTTCAAAAGCTCCATTTTTGTCCGAATATTCCTATTGGACATTAAAGACCAGTTCAATCCCAAAGTCGTGATACATAACTTAATTAAAAACAAAAATTGGCATTTATTTTACAAAAGTAAGATATATCCATGTCGTTTAAATACTTGCACTTAAACCTTTATGTGCTCAGGTGAAAATATTAATGATTGACATGTTTTCCTACTTCGTTTCGCAACTGACTAAAAAATCTTATAGATAAGTTGTTGATGTTTTTTCGGTCTACAAAAACAAATATGAAATCTAACCAATAACACGTTGTGCAACATGTTTCAGATTATTATTTATTTATTTATTCAACGAAAAAAAGTATCTTACACAGTGCTGTTACACGTTAGCAACACTGAAGATGACACAAAATTTTACAAAAGAAAAAAAAATCTAAGCCAATTAATAAACAAAAACAGAAATGAATAAAAATGAAACGAACACAAGAAGCCCAAGCTGCCATGATAGGCGCTGTGGAAACGAAGACAGAAAAGAACAAGAACACGCAATTATGTGATATTTGGCAATTAGCTATAAGGCTTTTCTCTTAAAATCCTTATTAGTGCAGGAATTGTTGATCGACGATATCGCTCGAAGCGAGTAGGTACGGACCTAAAGTTGTATATATTGCTGTTGTATCTACTGCTGTAGTTTGGTTTTCTTGTTATTTTATACATTTCTAACCAATGCTTGTATCTCTGACTTTTTACTGTCTGTTCACCAAAGTTGGCAAGCAACTGCGTCCATCTTTTGGTTAGGCAGGTTATATTAAGACGCGAACATGTATGTTGATAGTTTGAATTAGACACATAAATACCAGTGACAATCGACAAGGCTCTTTTTTCCACACTGACTAAAATTTTTAATTGCTTTATAGTAAGAGATTGGGACCACAACACACTGCAATATTCCAATACACTACGTATGTGCAAAATATATATCTTTGTAAGTCGAGTTTTACTAAACCCAAAACACTTTAACTTCCTTAAGATAAACAACTTTTTACATGCTTTTTTATATATGTGATTAACATGGTCATTCCAGTCAGGTTTGTTATTCACTAAAACACCTAGCAGCTTACCACTATTTACTCTTGGTATAATTTCACCATTTATGTGAACATTCACGTTACTGTATTTTTTCGCTTTGGAATTATCTATTACTAAGACCATGCTCTTTTTAGCATTAAGGCACATTTTGTTATGAAGCATTCGAGCGTTTAAATCTTTAAGAAGGTTATTTATTTGAGGTGGTGTGTTATATTCCACTGCTTCAGCGACGCACATGTCATCCACAAAAGCGTTGAGTAGATAATTTGGACTTGAATGTTTGCTGTAAAACGTTGTAAGTAAATCGTTAATCAGAATAATGAATAAAAGAATTGCCAACTTAGTTCCTTGGGGTGTGGAATTAGAAATACGAACAAATGAAGACAACATATTTAAATGCTTTGTGCACTGTTTTCTATTTCTGAGAAAATCTGCTATCCACATCACATCATTTTTACTGACTCCTATGTCAATCAAGCACTGCACAAGTACATTATGGTCAACTAAGTCGAATGCCTTAGATAAGTCCAATAGTACTATAATAATATATGTACTTGGTTTTTCAAGTGAACTGAGCACAAAGTTGAACAATGATACCATGTAATATGCTGTAGAAGATTTACGTATCGCTCCATATTGATTTGGGTTCATTTTATCTATAACCTGGTCATATATCTTTTTGAACATGTATTCTTCCATAATCTTACTGTATATATTTGTTTGAGTAATAGGCCTCAGGTTTTGAATGCATATGTGTTTTGTGTCTTTGGGAACAGGAGTAATGAAACCTTTCTTCCATTCATCAGGTACAACCATATTTTTAAAGCTAAAGTTGATTACGTGAGTAAAATATGGCACAATATGCACTGCAGCTAATTTTAGAAACTGGACTGGTAAAGCACCAGGTACATTTGATTTACGTGTGTTCAACTTTTCAAAAGACTTGAGTACTGAAAACTCGTTTACACACAAACTATCACAACTATTCAACCCAATAAACTGAATGTCCTTTACTGCATCGTAACGGTTACTGACAGCCGCAAATTCTTTGTTGATTTTATTTAAAGCTGTTTTGATAGAAATTTGATTATTAAGCGCAATTTTTTCAACAGGTAGGATTTTTTGTTTTAATCCACATAGTTTATTAACAATGGAATGTATCAACTGAGTGTTACTGTTTAATTTGTTTTGTAGTTTAAAGTTGAATTTTTCTTTAGCACTTTTAACTTCCTTTGAAATTTGTTTTTTAATCTCTTTATATTCGACTGAAGATTTTTGGAGAGATTTAAATGACTTAATGAGACCGAGCAATTTCTTGTTCACCCATAGTTTATTGTCTAAAACTATTTCTTTTTCATTCTCAGGAAAAGTGAGTTGGAACGCACTATTTAACACTATATTCATATACTCAACTTTAAAGTTTATGTCTGTTGCTTCATAAAAGGGCTTCCAATTGAACTCCTCAATTAAATGCACAAAATCTACCAAATTATCCTTAGTAAACATTCTATATTTTACTACTTTCTTCTGCATATCTTGCACTAGTGTGGTTTTCTTCATCTTGAGTTGTATGCATACATGGTAAGTTGAGCATAATTTAAGTGGGGGTAAGCACATTGTTTTTTCATACCAATCACTTATGTTCGTAAATATAAGGTCTAGTTTGCTGCTGCTTTTCTGATTCTCTCTAATAAAAGTTGGGAATTCGACTATTTGCAGTAGATTCACAGTTGTTGAAAAATTATTTGCAAATTTCTACTTGTTAAAATCGCCAACAATAATGAAACCTGGCGACACATATTTATTACGAATGTTTTCGAACAAACTAGTTAAACTTTTAAACAAGTTAAATTGTGTTGTATTATTGGAACTAGGAGGTATGTACACACATACCACAGCTACCACAGAAATTTTTCTAGGTAGATAAGACGGCCTTACAATAGTACACGTAATTTCGAACTCATTGCTATTGTTGTGAACATAATTGTTATATCTAGTGGATTGAATGTTGCTACGCACGTATATAGCAGTGCCACCTCCCTTGCCTATTCTATGACTAGTATACACATCAAAATCATGTAAAGCTATATCACTGTTTTCAGTACACCATGTTTCACTAATAGCAATAACGTCGTACTCAAAACTAAGGCACTGCAGCATATCAAGTTTATCAGTGCTCAATGAACATGCATTTGTGTACAAAATGCTTGGTATTTGGTACGCATTATGGATTGTTTTATTTTTAGATTTAAGCTTTTTCCTTCCTCCACGTGTCCCTCTCTTTCTACTCTTAAAATTCAAGCCTATGAAACTCCACCAATTTGCAATTTTTGTAATAAATGGATGCATTGAAAATTATTTCGATGGAAAACTAATGGGAACTGTTTACCGTTACGTAAAGATAGCTCTTAGCAGCTTAACATTTGTTACCTACATGTTACCTACATGTTCTGTATAATGGAACCCATTTTATATAATGCGTACATGGAGTTTGGGTGGGTATTTCACCAATAATATGTGGTGTCGTTCGGAGCATTAAATACAGCATCAACAATGTTAAATACTCTGTGCTGGTATTTAGGTAATTAAAAGTGCTCAATATTTCTACTAAAAGCCCTATTTGGATTTGGGTATTACACAATGTAAAAAATACCTAACATATTTTCATTTGACATGAGTATTCATCTTTGTCATTGCACCTGCAAATAACTGAATGATTATCTAGTGTTTTTTTCCAAAGAGAAGTATGCAGTCATAATTCAGAAAATATGAAAATATGATACAGAATCCGTCGTCTTATTTGCAAGGCTAATGCAATCCTATTTGAGAAAGTTATGAGATGCAATTATGCTAAGAGCATAGTATTACCCGGAAAGATTATTCGTACAATGTTTCTGTCAACCTCTCTGACTTTTCTTTTTGATGTTACCCTTTCTAAATGTAATTCTTCTACTAACAGCTTGGCAAACAAATATGTAAAAATTCAAAGGTTAATTTAAAAAAAAAAAATGCTCTAAAAACTATAATGGTATTCAAAAAACGGCAAAATTTAACTCAATCTTTGTTTTCAGAGTTTATATTATGTAAATATATCATGAAAACCTGTATTATACACACACGTAATATGACATTTAACGAAGTGACGGTTTCTAGGGAAATAACTTGATATAAATGAGCTTTTGTACTGTGGAAATTTCAACTTGTTTTTATAAGCTCTACTCAAAACAGAACGACATGAAAGTTGAACGAAATGAATGGTCCTTTTGGTTTTTCATCAAAGTTTTGACATGAGGATCAACTAAGAATTAAGATAACAAGGGGTGAACATATAAATTCCATAACTACATTGTAAAATAATCGTAGTAAGTGAAACGGAGTATTTTTTAAGACAAGCTAAGGTCTCAAATAAAATGAAACATTTGAAAAAATGCAACTTTTCACTTTAATGTAAACAAAATACTTCAAATGCCAACTACTTTGTTTTGACACACGCAAAAAACTGAAATGTTGTTTACGTTATTAAAGTTTTATAATTTAGTTTGAATATACATTATAAAACCTATCTATTTTCATGAATATATAAATTCTGAATTAAATAAGGTTAATCGCTATATAATGTCATGCTTGTCAACAACCTATGATGAACTCAACTACGTCGTTTTCTCTATTTTAATTGCAAACTGTCATCAAAGTGAAAGCTTTTTCTTTGATGCAAATTAAATATATATGTAAAATATACTAGGATATTTTTATATTACATCCTTTCCAAAAAGGCCAAACTGTATCAAATAGCTAGATAACATAATTATGTTGGCATTTCAATAAAAGTTTCTGCTCGATGATAAAGAGAATGAATGAAAATAAGGTAACACACAGACTTGAACTGTAATGATGTTAATTATCCCACAACTGCCTAAAAGGAAAATAATTACGATGAAGTGCTAACAGGCAATCTTTACTTAGGTGCATTGAACTGCTTTTTGCTATCGATGTTTTAAAGCTTGCTACAATTTTTTCTTGATGCTGTTTCATATTAACGTAAAGACTGAAAGCAGCGTCTATATACCCATTGAAAAAGGCAGGATCTTATGGATTGTGTGTCCAGGACCGACATTGGCCACCACTGACTTTAAGCCTGCCATTGTTTGACAAAAATGATTGACAGGTGATAAAGGGATAATCTGATGAATGTAAAAGTACCCAAAACAAACTTAACATAAATATATGTTAACATGTTAACTTTTTGGGTTTTTTCTTTGAATAATAAAGTACAAAGTCAGGAATTTTTTATAAAAGAATCTAACATCTTACAAATTTCAATCTAACTTAAGTGAAGTGCTAACAGAGTTCAAATGCGATAAACTTGGAACATTACCCCTCATTTAATTCAACTTAGCTACTACTAAATTTTCATTGAATATTTATGTTTGCTACGTTGAGGAGATGAATTGTATTTTTTAACATCGAGATCAACCTGTAATTTTTGAAGAAATATTATAAATTTTGAGTCTTAATTCAGTTTATATCCCAAGTTAAATTCACTCAGTATCCTCTTTTTATTCTCATATTATGTCTCTCTATCAAATATATGTCGTAGATTGGTGAAGGATGATCAAGACTCCCGTGTGCATTTACCCCATTGGGTTTCTTGCTCCATTTTGCAATTTGCAACATATTAGCAGCAATTAATAATATAAACTCTTATAATTTTTTTAAGGGAAAAAGTGATCTGACACAAACTCTAAAAAATCAATTTTATACGCTTAAGTGAATAATATTTTAATTTCACACGAAAGTAATCACCCAATATATGTCAGTGTAAAACTGTAAAGTGCTTTGGTCGAAAAGCTGGAAGTTTATTATGAAAACAGTGCAACGAAGTTTGCATGCGTGCATAGCACAAGAAAATATAATATTATTGTACATGGCTGTCAATAATACAGCTTTGATTGACAGGGATTACAGCGGCATTGTTTGTATTTTTCCCGAAAACCTTTTTTCTTATCTCTGCCATTGAGATTAGACCCGTGTCGGGACTGGACACAGTCACTAGTGAAGACAACACCATCTTATGCAGCAACTTTCACTTTATCGTTACCTGTTAAGCACTGTGGCAAAAAAAGCTTCCCCCTTTTGTTTTGGGAACTATAAGATGATTATATGTTGTGCAACTTCTCTTAATCTTATTGTGGCAACTGGGGAATTGGATTCCCCGGAAAGCACAATGCTTCAGGTCAAATCTAATTTTTAGTGAAATCAACGGCACAACAGTTCCCTTTTGTTTAGATTTGGAAGCCAAACGTTTTTCATCTAGTAAAAAATAATTTAGCTTTAATGAAAATGTCTTCCTTATTTACCAAAATCCCACTTCATAAAAATAAGAAGCTTATGTTAACAACAAATATTGAGTTTTGTTGCTTGTATTGAAGAGAAACTAGGCTTTGACGCATCCATTAGCGGTAAATTATTGAGAACGACTTTATCAGACAATTATGGCAAGATTCTTGTTGGCATTACCTGTTGAACTCAATCGGATTTTAGTATATCCGTGCAAAGATTTAGGTAACTATAAGCAGTTATTTTAAAGTGTATATCATTTGTTATTAGAGTGGTCAAGGTGAAATTATACGTAATGGGGAACGAATGGTCTAGCGATAAGTGCATCTCTATAAAACTTATACTAACCATCAGCACGTCGAACATTCTACTAGAAAGTAAGACATTGTAAATGTTAAGAGCTTTCTTCCTTTGATCATTACGAGGGGCACTTAATTTTTTTTTACAGTAGTCTGCATCCATTTCGGAGAGACCGTGAAATAAGGATGAAATTCAGGGTAGATTGAAATACTGTATTTTGTTGCAATGCAAAACAAGAGTAAATAGTAAGAGTTTAGTAGGAAATTTCTTATTTTGTATACCGATATATACATAGGTAGGTATAAACTGTGAAGAAAATAAGTAAACGCGGTTTCCATTAGCATAGGTTTTTCTTAACTTCAAAGCACATTTGTGTAGATCTTTTGATAATTTGAGAGCCTTTGAGCTAACCATCTTTTTTCATTTATTAATGGGTCCCAATTGAAGATAAACCTTCAACTTGAAATTAGTTTTTGAAGGTTGAAACCAATCAGAGGGTTTACTTCCTTTTTGATGTCGAAAAACATAATATTTTCCATCCGTTTGCACATTTGTATACGTAGAAGTGTAGGTGAAGCCCCATAGGTTACCGAAAAGCAAATGAATAGTTCCTTAATAGCTTTTTATGCACTTTGAAAAGTTTTTTGAAAGGTACATAAGCCATAAAAGCCTCGACAGTTTCAATATTAATTATAGAAGATAACTCTTTAGAGAAAAAGTTTTCTTGTAGGAAACAAAATAAAATCCTAACTACAGGTTTCCTACACTACTTTTCATAGCCACCAGAACACCAGGTATTTGTAGACTTTAAGTTTTTCCCAGCTTTACGGTAATATAATCACAGTACATGTAAGCCAAGTTAAACAATGATTTACTATTTAATGCTTGGATGTTTCAAACAAACCGAAAAAAACGTGACAACATCGGCACGTTTCAACATTTTACATGTATGAATGCACCTTGTAAAGTATTTTTGAATAAAACCTATTTCGACTATTCAACGTAATGCTACGTAACGAAACTCATTCAAAATCATTCGACAATTTCTAGAAGTGGTTATGCGGTTAGTTGTAGTGGAAACTCTTAGTTTGGAATTTAATATATTTTTCATTATATAAATGAAAAACAAAACATACTGAATAATGTAGATAAAGTGTATAAAATTCTGTTTGTTGTGTAAACAAAATTTGTTAGAATTACACAAATGAAAATTCGTGGAAACACGTTTGAAGTAAACCTACATCTCTTTCATCACTATATTCAATCTGCTAGCCAAAAGCAAATATACCAAAAAAAAATATGCTCACACATCAAAAAACCAAAATTACTAGTCATGTTCAAAGTGCAAAGTAACTTTAAAGTGTATTTACAAGCTTCCCATATATATTTATTTTCTCACCAGTGGCGCATGAAATTTGAGCCTTATTATGATCCAGAGAAAGTAAATGGAATTTTGTAAAAGTGAAACCGAACAAGACAGCCCACTTGAGTATTTTCCCCATCCAGGTCATTGGGAACACAAAACAGAAGAAAATTGCAAGGAGATCGTACTACCATCAAATCTTCCATTTCAAAATAAAATTCTAGCAGAGTAGAGATACCAACATCAAATTCATATCAACCTTCCACAGAACCAATACTATTCTCAAAGTCGTACAAAGAGAAACGCATCATTAGATCCCCAACTTTCTCCTAAATACACCTATCGGCAAACATCCTTTTCTCTTTAAATATAATTACATGGTTGAGTATAGTCACCATCTTTTCCACACATCAGATCAATTTTCGTTTAGATGTTGAATATAAGCAGACATATATACTACACAACGTATTCCTTCCTGCATACTAGATCAATTTCAATGTTGGTATAAATTACAAACAAGCTTGTAATGTAATCATAGTAAAAGGTATAATAACAGACAGCATTAGATTCCCTCGGCGATAGTAACATAAATACCCAGTGGGGTATACGAGCACAGGAACAGATGAAATGGAAAGTAGGCTTTTGGAAGAGATTTGCTCTGTTTATATCTTTGAGTGAAAGTTGGTTATTTTAATGCTATTGCATTATTGGTAGTATTTTTTTGCATGTGTGGCTAGGGAAAACTAGAAGATGATTGTGAAATGAGCATATCCTTCAATGCCTTTCATTTATAAATGGAATAAGTGGAGGTATGGTTATACAGAAGCTTCGTAACTAGTACAGTATCCGTAGGGAAAGGATTTTTTCTAAAGGTTTGGATTACAAATTTAATGTATTAAATGCTTTTTCGTG
>JAQFZG010004390.1:0-11849 GCA_034695465.1 Entomobrya nicoleti
GGAGGATTGGGAATGAAACATGGACTAACTTATTTGTTTAATATTGTAAATTTTGATGAGGAGATGGTGTTTGTGCATTAAATAATTGATAACAAACCAAGGCATGTAATTAATTTTTGGGGGACTGATTTCGATGAAAAAGGGGACAAACCCGGCTATTTTAGACGGATGACAATTATTTTCCCTTAAATCAATATGTAAATCAAGAACAAAAATAAATATATATGTATATATATATGTAATTTAAGTGTCATTTAAAAGTGCATCTGCATATATATTTCCTCGTTTATAGGTTTCTCTCAAATAAACAAATGCTTGAATAAAATACAAATAAACCTGCTGTATGACCGATCATAACGACGTAGCTGAAACAATGCAACTAATAACTACGCTACTAATGGTCTTTGTTGCTGCCAATGAAAAGTGCTTTCGAATCACATATCATATGACAAATATTTAACATACATATGTACAACAACAATAAACGTTCCTTAGTATCTTTCTCCTTTCACTTCCAAAGCAAATTATCCTTTATCAAGCTTTATAATAAAAAAATCAATACAGATGCCGTCAAAAAAGGCATGTGCAAAAAAACTCCAATAATTTTACAATCTTATGACTTTTGCACAGCACACTTTAGTATAGCATAGCAAGTTACTAATTATGAAAAGCACAAGCTCAGTAAAGAACTACGTCTCTTTACTCTTCCCAATTTCTGTTCCTCGTTGGCATGTACATGTATCTATATCACTCATTTTACTCACAATCAGTCTACAAAACAGTGTAAGGTAGTTGTCATCAGGCTTGTTTTCCTGTTCTTGCACTACACATATACATACGGTCATATATGTACACAATTTTTTTGTTTATTCCCTTGAGTGTTGTGAAATATATTAGTAAATTTTTAATTATTAAAATACGCGCTCACAATTCAATTTATGAGCGGTAGCAGTAAGATAACACTAAATATTTAAAAGTATAGGTGGGAATTGAGTTAACTGATCAAATAAATACAAACGATGGAGCAAGACTCCAAATTACTGTTGGACATAATTCCGCAAGAAGTAAGTAGTGTGTTTTTTATTAGTAGCTTTATTAAATAAATTATTAGTTTCTTTAAACATTTAATAACTACCGAAATTTAAGCTATATGCATACTTAAGTACATACATATACATGTACATATACGTAAATATACACATATATACATACATGTAAATAAACATAATAATACGATATATATATATATATGTATATATATATATATTTACATATACATTAATTTATTCTACGTAAAACCTAAAAAATTTAAACAATATTCTTATTTCAGATTTGGGTAAAAATGTTTGATAAGTTTGCCGAGATAAAATGTTATGATGACCTGGAGAACAGTATCAACTCTTCGGAGTACTTTCGACTTATACTCGAAAATAAAAGGACAACCTTTCTATCTCCCAAAGTATTTTCACATCTGCTTCCGAAATACATCAACTCAGTCGAGAAAGAGTACATAGAAAACGGGCGTCCAGTTACGGCTACAAATAATATATCAGAGAGCACAGGTTCAGATATTCCTGAAGGAAAAGTATTACCTAGCAAACAAGCTCCCATTCTGAAAATTAGAAGGATTTGTAAAACTTGGTGCGAGACAATTGACCAATATTACCAAACTCTGGACAGTCACTACAAAATGGAAAATGATTTTTACGAGAATAAACCGTACGAGCTTCCTCAAGATGATTCATTTGAAGAAAAAGTGGACAGGTTCAAGGAAAGTTATACATGTTGGGAGTACAAATATGCACTTAAATTTATTGAACATTACGACAAAACTCATTTCACCAAAAATCCGTTTATTGGAAGATCAATATCAATTAGTGAAGGTAGCCCAGGTGAGCAAACGATTCAGTATCATAACGCACCTATTTGCCAAGCGGACTACAGGTTTTATAATGCCATAGCAACCATTTTGGAAAATTATGGAAAGCATCTATGGTATTGCGAAGTGAATATTCGAGATAAATTCCCGTCGAGGGTAGAGTACTATAGGCAGATTAAACTGTGGTTGATTTTAATGCCAAATTTAAAAGTTTTCAAGTTATCATATAAAATGCAGATACCCGACTTTCAAAATCCTACAAGGGGAGAGCTCACCCAGCTCAAAAGAGAAATTGGGAGAAGCCCTTGGCCAAAACTGGGAAACTTGAAGTTCCTTATGACTTGTAATGTACCAGCTCCCATATTTAATGATCTTGTTCAAAGTAACGAGAAAAGATTAGAATTGTTGGAGATCGAAAGAAAAAAGGGAGAGGATGGTTATAACATTTATTCTGTTAAAATGACAAATTTGAGACAGCTCTCCATTCAAATTTATTCCTTTGAAGAACTTAGAAAATTGAGGGATCAGAAGGTGGAATGGAAACTGGAAAAATTGTACTTGGACGCTGAAATTGGAGAAATTTTTATTCCTTGGTCGATCATATTTAAATTAATTAACAATTATTGGGCTGATAGTCTTACGAATTTGATGATTAACTTGCCAAAGGCAAGGACAAAGCAGGATAGATTAAGATTGAAGGAAATCATTGATCTAGATTTACCGAACTTGAAACGGTGCAAGCTTTTGTTTGGCAATGAGACACCAATTGATTTTATTTTACCGATGAAAAATAAGCTAGAAATTGTAGAGTTGGGCTTGCTATACTATGCAGGTAGAACAGAAGAACAGGAGTATAGAAAACGTCGGAATACTAATCAGATAATTGCAATTGTTGGGTTTGAGGAAACATTATATGAATCAAATATCTGGGAATTATTTCCAAAGTTGGAAAAACTTCAAGTTTGGGGGCAAAATTATTTTCCTTTTTCCACCGAGTCAAGAGATTATATGCATTTGAGGCAAGAATGGAAAAAAAGAGGAGGACAAGCACTCTTAGAAGACATTGAAGTCGAGCTAAATATTTAGGATATTTTTTTGTTTTAGCTTAATGTCTCGAATGAAAATAATATTTTTATTTGAATGATTTAAATGGCAATATTTAAATATGATTAATGATCACTTGTACCAATTTTTGATTACCGTGTTGACTGAATATATTTAAATTTCTGTACGACGTTTTGGGTAAATTTTTTAAGAATGAGGCTAAAAATATGTGTTGTTAAAACAAAGTATTGTCATAAAGCAAGTTATTTATCTAGAAATATAACTTGTTGGTTTCATATTATTAATAAATAGAAAAGTAGTTACTAAAATAGAAGTAGCAGAAATTAAACAAGTTATTCGTGTTAAATTCAAAAATAGTGTACTGAATTGTAAATTTCATAGATTTTATTCATAAGACTTTGTAATTTTTAAGAAAACCTTGTTTAAAGAAAAAGAACCATATGACACAAATGTAAAAAAATATAGCGTAAAATTAAATTTTCAATAAAATTAGTAAATTAGTCACTTTTTCAGAAAAGTATAGTAGAGTTACGTTAAGGACGTTTATCTGGTATTGTATTTCGTATTATTTTAAATGTTTGCCCTTGTATTTCGTTTTATTATTAAATGGATAGACGATAATTTGTAAGTGAAGTGAATTTAATAAGTGAATAAATCAGCCAATAAACGCTAAATATATAATATTTACTCTTAGCCTTTGTTTGTTTGCTTTCTTGACAGTGTAAAAAGGTATGAAAAATTTATTTGACAGTTCTTGTAATGCGTTATATATTAAAATAAAAACTATTTCGAAAGAATCAACTTCATCAATACTCAATGTTCGAATTTCATGATTTTGAATATAATTTGTCATTGTCAAGCAAAAGCATCAAATAACAAGTCATAATAAATTATGAAGAACATACGGAAATGAGTAAAACTTATGAAAAGTTGATCTACTTTGGACCCTCTATCGAAATATGCAGTGAAATATTTTTGCCCATAATGCAACATCCAACATTGGACATGTGAAATTCGACCCATTCCTATCCCCAGGGGTTTGACGTCGGAAGCTGAAAATCTCTAGCAATATAGGTCTTCACATGTGGAGTTTGTGTACTGCGTTTGAAGAGAATCGGTTGAAGATAGAGCGTTAACAGAGAGACAGCCAGACCGACAGCCAAACAAACTAAATGCTTAACTACGGCTTCATCTTCGATTAATCTACGTAATAAATTGATAATAAAGTGCAGATAAAAAATTTAAAAAGTCCTACGGATAATGTTAGAATTAAAACCAGTCAAATTAATTAATTTATCGAACCTTAAAAACTAAACCTTTACAAATACTTAACGATAAGAATTGAGTCATTTTTCAAATTTTACATGAAAACGTTTTCCAAGTAATTTGTAAAGTTTACTCGGAAAGCCAAAAAAAATCAATACAAAAGCCAACAAACCCAACAAAGCAAGTTCTTATGCTACAATATATTCCAACGTAGCTAGAACTGTATGCTTACAAGTATTTACAATACATTAAAGAACAGTATGGATAAACTTATATGTAAACGTAGCTATTTGCATAATAGAAGACACGACTTAATATTACATGATTCTTTAAAAATACTTAAATCAGAGTTCTTTTGATGTATTTTATGGTTTGCCGTCAGCCAGTGAAGTATAAACAGTATTTGATAATATCGTTTACCTTTAAAGGAGAGTAACAACATGATAAAATAAAAACGAACTATTTATTTTCTGTCGCAATTAAAAATGCTGATTAAATGTTTTTCAGTGTATTACAAAAACGGCTAAGTGTTTTAAAAAGAATTTAAGAGACAGCCACGAATAAACTACTACACTAGATAGTTAACAAGGTTATAATAAAGCTAATTCCCTGGCTTAAAAACTCTGCAAACGTTTTCCTCCTCACAGTAAAATAGGGATAAGCTGTTTGAACTTCCAAAGCCCGACAACTTTCTAGAAACTTATAAAACATTGTATTTCTCTTCACTAGTTTCTTTCCTTTCTTCACAAAAGTTTCCGAAATATCGTAAATCTGTCCCAACTTAACGCACTCTATGAACTGCAGTCCAATCACACAGCAAATGCATCCAAAAAGTAATACAAAATTATGTAGTCCCACAGTTGTCATCACGTTCTGTACACTAAGTAATGTAAAAGATAACCCTACAAATACAACTAGACATATAACATGATGCATTGAAATGCAATGCGAAGCATAGATCTGGTTTAGCAGAAGATTCACAACTTGTTGAGCTCTATACCTGGATATAACTTCAGTGTCTGAAATCACCCCAAAAAGTTGAGTTTTCACTTTGTATTGTAAATATAATGGACAATTTACATCCGGTTTTTGTACTTGTACAGATTCTGGTAAAAGATAAGATAGATATGAAGTCGAAAATATAATGTAGAGCACACCAGGCATCATCCCATTGAATAAAATATTCGCCACATTTGAAAGCCCCCAAGTTGCCAATAAACTCATCGGAATGAACTTAAAACTAAATTCAAATTTAATTTCAAAAAATTCTTCGGCCAACTTGTGAGCTGGTTCGAATTCGGCATACATAAGAAAAAATCCACATAATGGGGGAAGAATGTAGCAGGGTATAGCCATGCAAAGTAATAGGTATTCACCGTGTCGAAGGTTATCGTTGTATTTCTTTTGTTTGGTTGATGGAACATGAAGATAGGTATCAAGTACTTTTGAATATCGTATCATTTGGTTGGTGAGATAAACGATTTGTGGAACTTGACGACGAATTTGATAGGCAATTAGAATAAGAATTAAGAAAAGAGAGTTTTCTACCCAAGCGAATAGATACGAAGTAAATCGAATGTCACCGTTTAGTGTAGCGTTTTCTATCATTTGGGGAACGTCGTTGAGCTTGAGGAGTAAGTACACTGTGTAGTAATAAAGAAAGAAGTCACTTCCTTTTAAAAGCAAACGAGCATTCCAATGCAGATAATTACTGGGCGGGGTAAGTTCTTGGAGAACGGGATCCCAACCGAAATCACCGGCGAAGCAAATGTAACGCATGAAGTTCATACGGTAATGGAGAATTCGTTTTATCTTTGGGGTTATCATGATGATAAATGTGAAATAAATTTTCGAATTGAAACAAGGTTAGTTTTCTAATGTAGGAATTTAAGAAAAAACAATGCCAAGCAGTTCTTTTCTCTCACTAAAGTCTGCAGAATAAATGCTCAACTTTAAATAACAGATTCATTTTAAATTACTATTGTCGTATGCACATGTTGGCAAATAATTAAATAATTATGATGTTTAAAATCATGCATTCGATATTTTCGGAAATTCGAGTGACATACATTCCAACTGTAAAACAAAGAGAAAAATTAAATTTGAAAGTTGATATGCTTAGCTTCAATATTAGACCAATGTCCAATAATATCTATAATTAAACTCGTATGTGTTCTAATTTACTTACAGAACCAATTATATGTTATCAAGTCATTTTCGAATGGGAAAATTTATTTCCAAATTGTTGCATTCAACGTCCACATAAAATTGGTAATGGGTCATGCGTACATGTAAATATGAGCACTTTTATAGATAAAGTAGTTATAAATTTGTCGTGTTTTCTGTAATAGCTTTAATAACATGGTATTGCAATTTCATTAAACGTGGCTTGTGCACGATTTTAAAACGGAACTTTGTGGATTTTTATCATTGATAAGCATAGTCCACAAAAGGGACTATATCATATCATACGTTTGTACATAATATTTATTTCATTTTAACAAAGCAGTAACTTTGTCTTTCACAAATAATTGCCATAAATCTAGCTATATTAAACATGTAAGTGTTTATAAAAGCATAATTTAACAAATTTGATCTATACACAATCGACATTTATTTGACATATTTTGACGATTTTTGGCTGTATTAAGATAGTAAATATTATATGTGTCTTTGTCTTAAACAAACAACTAGTAAAATAGTCATTTAGGCCAAGAGAGAGTATACAAGTGTAGCAGAGCAAATCCATATATCACTGTAAGCCCAAACTACAGCACCTCAAGAATTGTGGCTTATGTTGACGTTGTAAGTTTAGCTTCTTCCTTCTCCCCAGCAGAATATTCAAATTAAGAATAAAAAGGAATACAAATTAAATTTTAAAAAATTGCACATCTTTGCAGATCTCGCCATCGAATTTGGACATGTTCCAATAGAAATTCCCACAATAATTTATATATTTTTAGAGGCTTCTGTGATTGAAATTATCATTAACATAATCGAGTTTGTTATCGCTTGTGGTCTCCTAACCGCGACAGATATTGTAAGCTTAATTTTTCTTCTGTCAGAATTTCTTTTATTGTTTTAACATTAATTCAAATTTTTATTTTATTTTTTGAAGGCTACTCCATCATATCCATGCAATAGAGAAGGCAACGTGCTGGCGATGCTACCACATATTTCTACTCATCTTTTGCTTCATCAGCGGTAGCGTGAATGTTGCTGGGAATCAAGTTGGATTTGGGGGGTACGATCTTGTCACCTTCATCATCCACTGTGTGTGCCTCTATATTGTTCATAGCTTTGTTAAGGAGTTGCATAAAGTTGGCGAAAGAGCTCCAATGATGATGGGTAGAGGAAATCCAGTTCCAATGGCTTATACGAGCACTCAGTACCAGCAAGACTAGTGGCCTTCTCAATATCAACAGTAAGCCCTGTATCAGTACTAGCAGCAACCTCAAGCCCAGCAATACCAATATCAATGAAGACAAAACAAGTTGAATAACAGGAAATTTTGATTTTGGAATGAAAAATATGATTTCCCAAAAGTACGTACAATTGCATGTCATTAATATATGTGAAATTGTATATGCGATAAAATTAACATCTTAACCTAATTTTTTTTTATTTTTTTTGCCTTGCTCCCTATTTCAATCAATTTATGTAATGAGATTTGGAATTTCCAAATGATGCGTGTAGCAAAAGTTGTCTAATCGAATTCTATGATCAACCTACCCACATGTTTTTTTTTGCCATTTTGTAATTATTTTTTTGAATGACGCTGAAGCTCCTATAAATGTATATATTAACCATAGCCTCCAGGGGAGGAGGAAGATTTAAGGTTATCAGCGATTGGAATTGATCCCATAAGTCCCATTTGTATAGTTATTATACGACACTTAAAATTGGTTGATTAAATAATTTCAACTTTATGTGTTCGATCAAACCAATGTATATTATGAAGTACTCCACTCTTTTATCGTGACCCAACCCATATAACGCACTCATCAATTCAGATCAATTTAGTCATCAAGATTGGAAATTCGTGAAGAAACGAAATGAACAAATAATTGGAATTTCAAGTTTGTCATTTATGTACTTTAATTTATAAACTTAGCATTGTAATTGATTGCTTGTCTTTGTCGGCGATTTTTTTTTATCAATTCAGTGTAAGCATTCCAATATGAGTTTGTTGATTTTTGGGCAAACTATTTGTATATTTCTCATTAATTACTTCAATTTCTTATCACGTTTTACATGTTCACGTGTATCAATTTAAAAAGTTGTGAAATATTCCAGTCAACAGAAAAATATCCAACATCCAAAGACACGTTTTAAAACAAGCTTCGATTACAGTATCACTGGGAAATTCCTCATAACGTTGTCATTGATAATTGATTAGAAATTGGGATAAGTACAAATTTAAATTAACATCACGGTTATCAACAACACGTGATCAGACCAGTATTTAAAGCCAAATAGCTCATCGACATTAAAATAGTTCAACATAGTTTGTTTTACAGGTCCACCACTAAGCTGGTCTGAAAAAAATGAAGTCTACTTTGATTTTAGTTGGCACTTTTGCCATTTTAGGAGCTGCATATGGACAAATGTGTTTTCCAGACGAGGTAACATTTAAACTAAATATTTTAATTATCATTATTAATTTTTAGATAAAAGTTTAACGATTTGTAAAAAAATACAGTACACATGCGCCAATGACAACTGTATTCCTGACACATCCTACTGTGATGGAAATGACGACTGTGGTGACAGAAGTGATGAGCCTGAAAACTGCACACCATGTCCTGACGGCTATGTAAGTTAACTACCCATCTAATTTCACACATTAAAATTAAATATTTACTGAATATAAAATATTTAGTGGCAATGTGACAATGGATACTGCGTACCAGAATCGTATATCTGTGATGGGGACAACGACTGTGGTGATGGAAGTGATGAACCTGAAGAATGTCCGCCATGTCCAAAGGGAAAAGTAAGCTTATTTATAGTTCCGCTTGAATGTATATCGTATTTAATTACAAATATTTTGACTAATCGATAAATCGATAAAATTTATTATATAGTGGCAGTGCCCCAACGGTGACTGCATTTATGAAGATTACATTTGTGATGGGGATAATGACTGTGGTGACTGGAGTGACGAGACGGAGGAAAAGTGCCCTTGTGCTGATAATGAAGTAAGGTGCCCCTCTTCTCCAATTGAAGGTTCTCCAGGTACCTGTATTCCACCAGAATATATTTGTGATCCAGAAGGAATCTGGGATTGTGCTGATGGTAATAAACGTTAAGCTAATAAAATTATGCATTTCTATTTTTGAACGAACTTGAAATGTTTTTTTTTAAATATTTTAGGATCTGATGAGGCTAACTGCACTGTCGGAGCTGCTTCGAGCCACAAGGTCCATAGTGTTCACAAGGTAAAGGTATCCACCCTAAGAAAAATACACGCTGCACATAAAAAGGCCTACAAAGTTAAAAAATCGAAAGCTAAGGTGATGGATGGCAGGAAAACTTTTCTTAAAGCTATTGTAAAGAAAGGCTTGAAGAAGCAAACACGTTAAAATTAAGAAATAACTTAAATGTCAAATTTTAATTGACTACTTTGTTAACTGTATTAGCTTACTTTAAAACTAATTAAAAATTTAAGAAGGGTATAATATGTATATTCAATTTGAAAACAAAATGCTTGTGATCTATAATTGGTCTCGATAAATGTAATACTTAATATATAAATTTAGCATACAATTCCATAGGGGCTCTATACATCCAGACAATTGTCCCCTCCACCTCATCCTCCATCACATGATAGTGTGTTCTATCACATGATAAAAACAGCTCACATTATCTTTTAATAAACTTTGAACAATTAAAGTTGGCATGTCATTGCCATCCTATTCGGTTTCCTCGTCTGTACCTATTCCAGGGTGGCTTGATTCGTGGATAATTTGAAGAAGTAGCGTAGGAATTCCATTTTCATCACTTGTTATATCAATGACAGGCGAAGTTATCATCATTTCTGTCGCGTCATCGTGGGATGGATGATGAAGATGAAGCAAGGCTGGAATCTGTCAAAACTCCACTTTTCTCTGACTGCACACTAGTTGCACTGTTTTTAAGGACGCTACTACTGCTATCCTCAATATTATTGGTCAAGTTCTCAACTAAATGTGAAAAGAAATCATGCATTAACGTTCAATATTTACCAACAAAATTATTAGCAACAATAAAAACCTTCTCTGTAAAGCGAAATAATCGTGATTTAAGAATTTATTTTTTATGGAGGAACAAGCAGCAGCCCACGACGGACAAGGCCCGAGCACGAGTGCCTGGGGCGCAGCCCACGACGGACAAGGCCCGAGCTCGAGTGCCTGGGGCGCAGCCCACGACGGACAAGGCCCGAGCTCGAGTGTCATACTGCTTCAAGCTCCATAAGCACTGTTGAGCTGCGCATAATGCAATTAGGCATTGTTCAGGTTGAGCTGCGTCCCCGGCACTAATGTTATAGTCTTGGGGGACGCCCTGCAAGCGTGTTAGGCTGAAAGTGAAATCATTAAAATGGTACCAAACAAGAACACGTGTTCCGAAATTCTTCACATCCATGATAGGGTCTTTACCATGATAGGCTCCATCCAAGTTCTCGTCCGCAATGAGCGGCCATCAAAGGACTTGGGTCTTGTCCGAAATTGGAAATGGGGTACTCCCAAGGCACTCGTATTCGCGTCTTTCCCGTCTGTCTCCGGGTGTGCTCAAGGGACTCGTGCTGGGATGGCGACCAAGGGACTCTTGCATTTTGGGCCTTGTGGCATTTGGGCTTAGCCCTAGGTACTCGTGTTTGGGCCTTGCGGCTTTTGGGCTGAGCCCTTGGTACTCGTGCTTGGGCCTTGTGGCATTTGGGCTGCGCCCCAATAACTCGTGCTTCGGCCTTGTGGCATTTGGGCTGTGCCCCAGGTACTCGTGCTTGGGCCTTGTGGCTTATTGGCTGGGCCCCAGGTACTCGTGCTTGGGCCTTGTGGCTTTTGGGCTGCACCCCAGGAACTCGTTCTTGGGCCTTGTGGCTTTTGGGCTGCACCCCAAGAACTCGTGCTTGGGCCCTGTGGCTTTTGGGCTGGGCCCCAGGTACTCGTGCTTGGGCCTTGTGGGTTTTTGGCTGGGCCCTAGGTACTCGTGCTTGGGCCTTGTGGCTTTTGGGCTTAGCCCTAGGTACTCGTGCTTGGGCCTTGTGGCATTTGGGCTGCGCCCCAATAACTCGTGCTTAGGCCTTGTGGGTTTTTGGCTGCGCCCAAAGAACTCGTGTTTGGGCCTTGTGGCTTTTGGGCTGAGCCCTAGGTACTCGTGCTTGGGCCTTGTGGCATTTGGGCTGCGCCCCAATAACTCGTGCTTCGGCCTTGTGGGTTTTTGGCTGGGCCCCAGGTACTTGTGCTTGGGCCTTGTGGCTTTTGGGCTTAGCCCTAGGTACTCGTGCTTGGGCCTTGTGGCATTTGGGCTGCGACCCAATAACTCGTGCTTGGGCCTTGTGGGTTTTTGGCTGGGCCCCAAGTACTCGTGCTTGGGCCTTGTGGCTTTTGGGCTTAGCCCTAGGTACTCGTGCTTGGGCCTTGTGGCTTTTGGGCTGGGC
>JAQFZG010004391.1:0-11849 GCA_034695465.1 Entomobrya nicoleti
CTACAAATTTACACCGTATATGGTATGTTAACTAGATCAAACTCGAACCATTTAACTTATTCCTCATTTTTGAAAAACAATTTAACTTATTTTCTAACTAACTTTCAGTACTCTCATTATACAACAGAAGGTCAAATTCGTAATATCTTGTGACTTGTTTACATATACAGCGTTATGGGATCGTTGAATATTCATGACAATTATTCAGGATAAAGGGGAATGACCTTTTTAAATTTATTTTGCAAAATGCTAGACTAGATGAGTAAAAAGGTAAGGTACAGTGATATTCAATTAAGAATAAGGCAATGTGCTCCTTCGTTTTTTTATTGTGCATCCACAGCTGAACAAAAAAATTGTGTGTGATCACTGATCAATGAAATGAAGGAGAGAAATATTTAAAAAAAAAAATTGCGAGCAGATTGAAACGACATGGGGCATACCGAGTTATACTCTTTTTCCAACACTAACGGTAACAATATACACAGAATACTGTTAGGTCATTTGTAATGAAAAAACTGTTGTAGGTTTTTGTGAAATGGGTTTTTGATTTGGAAAGTGATAACAAAATAATTGAAGTATCGAGTAGTTAAAATGTACGCATATATATTTCTCTTGGTTGTCGTAAAATTATTAATATATTGTGTAAACTATTGTTTAAAAAAATTATTATGCAATGAAACTCAAAATATACATATGTAGTAGTTTTGAGAAAGTTTCAAAAACAAACACTTTTTACATTGAACATTTGTTTAGATTATTGTGTAACAGGCAGATATTTTGTAGTTGGTGCTATAATTGTTTCCAACAGCAAGCGCAAACGAAACATTCATAAACTTTGGAAAGAAAAATTCACCATGATGATTACACAAATTTCATTATCATTGAGACCGAAACGTTTTAATTACTTGATAAACTCCGTGTCGTCGCTTAACATGTATGAGAACATCCCAATTTACAATATTTTGATAGATTTTATGCAATAATAAATAATTATACAACCAAAATCATGTTGGTCAACTTGTGAAGCCATAGTGTCTATTTTCAGAAATATGTTAAACGTGACTGTTTTTGTACAAATTTAACAAAATGATTGCAAAGTAATATTTTTTCTAAAGAAAAAAATGTAACCCGTTCTATATTTACAGCTGGAAAGTCGCCAATTCGAAAACTGGAGTTTTTTGATTGAAGAAATAAAAAAATAACAAGTTACAGCATTTAATAATTAAAGCTAACTACCAAAAATCACAAAAAAATGTTTTCATTTTATCATCAAACCTGATAAAAACTTTAGCTGTAGTTTCAAATTGTTTATGAAAGGCTTCCTTTTATTTGCCAAAGTTTTGTATGATAAATTTAACTTGCTGGAATGGTTAAAGGAAATTTAATTAATTCAATGACGGCATAAAAAAAACTAGGTGGAGGTCATTGGCATGGTTTCATACTGATTTTAAAAAAAATCAATCAATGTGGCATGCATCAATAGCCTAATGAACACATGCACATGAAACAGCGCCTTAACTCGAATATTAAGAGCAAAATGTTTTTATAGACTTGTTAAGCAAGAGTAGCCAAGTCAACTTTTTTGTATCAATAGAATAAGCCATAAAATACAAATAAATATATACTCACTGTGTCCCCAAAATAACCCATCCTGACATATAAAACGTTTTCGAACCCATGGTACTAAATAGTAATAAATCTAGTAAGCACTATCGCAACTAGTTAAATTTTCACAGATGAAACTAGAGCTTACTGTACTGTAATCGGAGGACAAGTTTTCTAGAATTGTTATGCAAATACTTAATCAATAAACAAATCCAGAATATATGAAATGAATACATGTTTTCCTCGTGTTTTCATCATTATCGTCAAGCCATGTTATAAAGTTTAAAATGTCATGGGATAAATTTTGGGAAATGTTTGGTAAATTTCAGGTCACCTTGCCATGATGCTGTATGCCAACCTTCACATTTCAAATTTTCTTAGAATTTTTTTTCGTAGAAAGCAGAAAAGATATATGCAAGCTAGTATGCAATATGAGACGCTCCCGGTTTAAAATATATCCAGTTTACTCATGTTGTCTTGTCATAATGCATAATATTTTGAACTGTATGATTAAAAAAATATGTATATCTTTATTGTAAACCAATTATCATGACAACTACGATTAAAACTGTAAGTTTATTTATTTAGGATTTCGTAACTTAGGACATTAAAATTTATAACGTTTGCTTTGTGAGTATGCAATGCTTACAAAAATAAATGAAAAAAATATGCATATTTGTTAATACTCTTTATACAACACTTACAGCCATCTCAATTTCAGATATCATATCTACGTTCACCTTTTGTACATTTGATTGGATAGGATCACATATTACTTTTATACTACAGCTGTTAGGTTGATGATCCCTATTGTTTTGTCCATTAATACGATTGTTTATTTGTGCATAAACAGTATTATGTCTAGAATGACTCGGCCAAATTTTCGCTAAACAGGGTATCCTTTTAAACAACTCTGTTTTAAACTTTTTATTGAAAAATGCATAAATGAAAGGATTGACACAAGAGTTGCTCATAGCCAACCAGTGAAAGAAGAACCAAAGAATGTTTATATATTCAAAGCTATTAATGGATGGGAATATTGCTTGGAGAAAGTTGTATGTTTGTAGTGGGAACCAGCAGAGAGCAAACATGAAAACGACTGTGAGAAGCATCTTGATGATCTAAGCATAAAATTTAGACATATTAATGCTACGCCTATTGCCAAAGCATCAAAAATACAGCCGTGCATCAAATCTTTTTTACTAAGAAATATTTTATTTCGCTTACCTTTTTCTTGTTTCGTAAAACTAGAGCATCTCGAACTTCCTCCTGATTTCCTGGTGTGTTGGATCTCCAGAGTGTACGACCAATACGAAAGTAAGCTTTGGTGATGATGAATAGCGGAAGAAAATACTGAATTATCACAATGCCCTGGTTGTAGTATATTCGAAAGGTTATTGGCAAGTTGACGTTTGTGCAGAAATCTTTAGTCCTTCCGTTTTTTGTCACCTTGATGACACTGAAAAATTATAGACCCTATTTAAAATAATTACCCATACAGTGAAATTAAGCTGCAAATACAGGACAACAAATGTACCCACCTGAAGTCCAGTTCGGTTGGTAAAGCCAATAAGAAACTGAGAACCCAAATCGCCAGAATTGCCCGAAAAGCCATTTTCTTTGATGACTTTGCTTTGAAAGGATGCATCACGGCACTGTAGCGATCCAACGCAATTACCACTAGAGTAAGTATGCTTACTGTTACCGTAAGAACCTGATTCAAAACCAATATATTTTTGTTAAGGCAACATAAATGATGTATTGTTAATAATTAATTTTAAGTGGAGTATATTTTACTGGAGCTAACCTGGACAAATGGACAAACAGCGCAGAGGAAATTCGGTAGATTCCATTTTTGAAGCAAAGCCGCTTGGAATTGAAAAGGAATGGCGAAAACGGCAATGGTGATGTCAGCCAGTGCAAGATTTCCAATGAACAGGTTGGTCACAGTAAGCATCTTTTTGGAAGCCTGTGAAATTAAATAAGAAATTATAGTAATTATTTAAGTTATGAAAATATTGCAAAAATAACAATAAAAATTGTCCGAATTTTGACTTACCAGCACCAAACGAAGCACCAATAGGTTACCAAGTATAGCAGTTATGCAAATTGCCCCATAAAACAAACTCAAAACTACAATAACCACTGTGGTAACTTCATACAGCGCTTGACCCTCTTTGGTTAGATTTCCACCAGTGCTGATCTCAGACACATTTCGAATCATTCTTGATAAACTTGCTGTTGTGTTGTCAAATTTGGGGTCATCAATGCTAAAGTTTTCACTCAAACTTTTGGAGAAGCTGATGTTTTCTAGATGCTCCATTTTTACACAGTTATCAATTCACAAATAAATTTACTTGAAACTAGTTAAGAAGGACTACCACGGGGAACTCCCAAACGAGAACTGAGCGTATCGCTAGAGAAGCTGTATGATTTTAAGCTACCGTGCCAATATATTTCCAAGTTTCTAAAAAGGGAGATGAATGGAAAGTTACTGCAATGTTCAGTTTGTATTTATGCACAGAACAGGTAACGGACAAGAGGATATGAACGCGCCAAGAAAGAAATGTTGACTGGCAGAAATCTGTGGGATACATTGGAATAAATCTGAACATAAAATATACCCATTATGTAGCCAGGTATCTAGACCAACACAAGAGTAGCTTTCACCATCGACTTGTTCGGTGTACGACAAAATATAGCTTGGGAAACCTGGAATGTATCCTTTAAAAGGCATAGTGCGTCTTAATGTGTTTATTTATATTTGAAATATGACATTTTCATATTTTGTTAATTTTACCTAAAAGCTTGACCGGAAATTACCAACGTAAACAGGTTTATATTTGATATTTACAATCTTTCTCTGTAACAACATTACCCATATAACAAAACGCAACAATATTTACCATATGGTGTGCCACTACATCCCGAACATAACATCTTTGTTAAAAATCAATTAAATTTAAAATAGACTAGTTCTAGTTTATGAAAAATCTATTTTGGAATCACAAAATGTATTTGATGTTATGACGTACCTGACCTTTTTTTGTACGGCAGCATTCGAAGCTAACCTGTTTTATTACAAATATTTAATAAATATGGAAAACATTACTACAAAATTAATTTGTTCTTGTTTTCTTATGTAACTTCAAGGCTATCTATGTCACAAAACAAAAATACATCCAACAAGACTTGTCATTAATGAAAAATTTAACTCAATTAGGTACAAAACGTAAATATCAAATTACATCACAAAATAGGGACGTAAGAATTACATGATCAAAAATATATATAGTTGCAAATTTTCCATTCAAATTGTTCCCAGACGTCACTGTTGTGAGGATATTCATTATGGCTCCTAAATGCAGTTATAAATAGAAGCATCATGTAATAAAAACCTTCCAGTTTTACATTTCATAACAAAAGGTCTTAGATAATGGTTTGTTTGAAATATATAATTTGTCTAAGAATAGAATATTAGGACAACGGTGTACACAAAATAGCAATTTTTGTAACATTAGATTCTCAAATATTTCTATTTACTAAAGATAATATATTTAAAGTCAAATCATATAGTTATGTCATTCCCTAAAACGGTATAAAAAGTTACGCCAGAACGCTCCTGAGGTGGTTAAAAAGCAAACCGGCGAAATATTTAATAGTACTTTACTTCTATATCAAATCATTCCATGAACGAAAAATCTGTTAAAAAGTTTTGGATGATCCTTTACTCTACAGTATTAAAAATGCGGAAATAATGCTTAGCTTAACTAAAAATAATCAACATTATGCCATAGTTAATCAAGTTTCATCTTCTCAATATCCTTCTCAAAGTAAAAGCGCGATCTGCGATCCATTTTATTTATGGCAGTTTAGAGAGAACATTCATTATCATTCCAACTCAAACATCGTGATGATTAAACCAAATATGAAACATCATTACAAAATTTTCCATTTCAAATTTACTCGGATATCATTCTTTTAAGTATCTTTACAACTCTAATTTCAAACACAATTTTTAATCTTAAAACCGTGAACAACACGAAACTTCAGTTTTATGTTTCGGAATATTTTACTTCAAAATACAAAAAAAAAACGATTCTATGTAATTAAATAAGAAATCATCAAAGAGTAGTATTTTAATACTAACTGATTTGTCAGCAATTTAAAAACAGTATTTTGTAAAACAGCTAAACAATTTATATATTAATTAGAAACCTTGAAATAGGTCGTTACCTTATATGACATTAAATATGTTATATTTGGTGAAATCTAAAGGTCATTGTTCCAACCAAACATCACCTTTTCTTTTATGATGACAGTGTTTGCACTAGTAAAACATCAAATAACAGTAATAAAGCTAGGGTAGGTATCAAATTTAATCTGAAACTTTACAAAATATCATTTATTTGACTATATGGTAAGGTGCTCTAATGAAAACTTCTATAATATAATGATTTTACTTGACAGCCGTATTTAAAATTTATACTTGAATGCTATACACGTTTAATTTGTACTCAATTAAAACACACCATTAACTGCACACACAAAGTTCTGTTGACGACATGCGATAATATAATCCTAAAATTTCATTATATTGAGTGCAAACTGATACCGAAAGAGAAATACAGCTTGCTTAATTGTTGAAAAAAATAATATGAAACGATATTTCAAACAATGTAGATAAAATGAAGGGTTTTGGGAATGTAGATAAAATGAAGGGTTTTTGGAATGTAGAAATGGAGAAACTAAGCATTGATATTTAATTAATTTTTTTAAGGACAGCAACTGTCACTGCAACAGAAGTAAAATGTCAAGTGTCGTGCACTGTAATACAATATTATATGAACGTTTTATCCTTTTTTGAAATTTGGTATTCATTTTTTAAAAAGGTCAAAAAATGTGTATGTCACAAAAGCCATGTCTTCAAAAAAATAGCCATTTTCTTGAGCGAAAGTCTGGGAAAATAAACTTGTTGACGAACGCAGACTGTCGGGAACCGACGCCACCAGAATAATATAAAACGGTTATTTGAATGAATATAGTATTGTGATTAGCTGCAAGATCGATCCCGTATCTTTCATGTATTTATGCTCGTTTCTTCTGAGCATTTCATGTATGTTTTGTATGTAGGAATTACGTAGTCTATGGAATAGATTAGTCTCTTTGCCTGTGAAAAGGAAACGTCAGTTTTGAGCGATGAGAGGAGAGGGAAGTGTGACTTGAGACGAGCTCAAGCTTTTTTTGGACTCGTTGTTAAAAAATAATCATATGCACAGATAAATAGTCAAAACAAACTAAGGTTAAATGTATGAGTTTTTTAATTAATTAAAAGTTCAACAAACCTTTCTATATTTCTACTTAAGTTCATGTCTTACTCTTTTCTTAATGCAAACCTTTCACTTGGACAGAACTAGAGGAAACTGTTTGAATGCTTTTTTAATTAACAAAATAGAAAAATCAAAGGAGTATCTTTTTGTGCCATTCATTTATGTTCCTTTCTAAATAAGATTATTCAACACTTGAACACGCTTTGAGAACTTTTGCAAAAAAAACTTCACACCAGATTCTGGTTGAACGAGGAAAAGAAACATGATACATTGTACTTGTTGGTTTGCTGATTGAAATTGTGCAAGAAATTTTTTAGAATTCCAGTCTTTATTCCTACGTTTTGCACAAAATTTGAAACCAATTTCAAGTGGCCTTTGAGAGAAAGCAACCTAAAACTCAGGTCATTGCCTTATTCCTAAAGTGGAACTAAATTTGCACGTGTGCCTTGCCAGCTGAACATTTATCGTTACACGGGTTCGCCTTTTTAATTAGTAGTGATGATGCTCCTGATTTTTTTAGAAACTGATCATTATTGTAGAACTACAGCTTATGTATCTTTATTATATGAATGATAAGCGATGTCAAAGCTTCTATTGAAAGTTGAAAATAAAGCAGTACTACTTTTAATTCGACCAAATTATAATTACTAAACTTGTTGTGAGTTTTGTGGGAAACGTATTTCACACATTTATATCTAATGAATAGTAAAGATCAAAAGTTACTGCTTTACATACTACCAGTTGAGAAAGAGAAAGCTATACTGAATCCTCGTTGTGACTTTCTCTTTTTTTTGCTTTCTCTAGCCAGTGTAAGAGAAGCTCTTGTTTAAGTCTAGCATCCTTCTATTTAGGTTTTTTTAGAAACGCTGATATAACTATTTACAATAATTAGACAACTATTTTTTAGGTATACATGTAACAGAATACTTTTCTCTCTCACCAATTTTGCATTACAAGAAGCACAGAAAAAAGGTCAGTCACCTACTTTCAAAATAAATTTAAAAAGAAATGTGAGTCGAAATATCTCTGTTGAAAAATAGCTTTATAATTAAGCTCTAAGACAGAATCACAGAAATATAATGCTTTAATGTAACCAACTTTCATTCGAAGATACAAACAAAAAACGAATAACTTACTACTAATGTATATTGCTATTTCATCTATGGCTGTGTCAGTATACTTCAGTAGTTTGCTATGTTGCTACTATCATTTCGAAGGGAACGTCGGGAAGTCGTCCTTGATAATAACTGTCACCATAATTGCCTTACCACCATACAAGTTTTTTTCTAACGGAATCTATAGATGAAATCGATTCGGATGGCAGTCCTGTGTGAACAAAATTGAAATGTCAACATTTTATACGTTCGAACTTGAACAGACATCTAATCTGATGTTTAGAAAGGAGATAACTATACCGTAGCAGGTAACTTGGTAAAATAAGATACTACGATGCTTCCAAACCGTTGTGTATGTATGTTGGTGAAAGTTGGCAAATTAATGATAAGTTTCTCTATACATGACTCTAACAAAGGGACGGCTTTTAAATAGGTAAACATATGGACTTACTCAGGATCGTCTTTTTAGAACTATTGGAAGCTTGGCTGGTGGTACAATATCCTTGCAGTTTTCTACTGCTTCGTGTTCCCAATGACCTGGAAGTGTAAACGTAAATGGCCTTGTTCAGCTTTTTGTTATTTTTAGGCATAACCGTGTGTTTGCCTAGTCTAATTTTGCCCCGTTGATGTAAAAGCAAAAAAAAATATTGACTTTAAAAATTTCCACAGGATTTTACGTCTTGCTGTTTGTTGTTTGTGTAGCTATTTTTGTAAAGCGATTAATCTGTATCATAATTCCTCTTGGTAGAGTGATGGCTGTTCTTTATACATAGTGAAACTATACATATTTTATGCTTTACTTGTTAATATTCATAAACCATCGACTACAAAAATCGGAGTAAATTTTCTTCTTCTTTTCGAAAAGATACTTTTAAGGTTTGAATTGTATGACCTTTAACATTCTTAAAAGGACGCCAATCATATTTCAACTTATACATTTGCGACATATTATGATAAACTTTCATACAATTACATATTTGGATAAAATTTTATAATATCAAATATCGGCATTAACAACACTACGTTTTTTTATACAAATTATATAAATATTTTTTTACTTCTTTGAATTCCCTCCGAAAATTTCAAAAGCGAAGTATTATAATTAGATGTCATATACTTCTGAAGTACTGGTACATTATGACATTTATTTTTCTTGCGATGAAAACTCAACTTATGACTTGAATAATATAACCTGTTTAAACTTTAAATGTGCTTCGTAACAATTTTGTGTAACGAAAAAAAACTGTTACGGTACACAATTTGGAGTAAAATTACGTGTTACATTTCAGCTGATTGACATTTTGAAGGCAAAGACTCCAAAGCTTTGGAATTATCAAATTTACAGCTTTGTATAACTTTCTTGATGTTAGCGCAAAATAAGTGACGAGAACGACTAGGTATATCTATTAAACTGATGTATTCATATGATGGATCCAAATGGCTTCACTTTTAGTATTTATCAAAAACTTTCAAGATTTCATCAATTCAAAAGAAATATGTTTCACAAAAACAATTGTCGCAATTGTTTCTAAACAAGTCCAAAACTTTGTATATTTTTTGATCTATATATGGGAAGGTTAAAGATCAACGTAGAAATGATATTTGATCCTTGCCAATGTTAAATTTCATGTGAGAACATTTTTTTTTGTAAGAGAGCGAAACAAATTAAATATGTGCTTAAACTTCCGCATCCAGAAAGTTCTGGTAGTTGCTTTCTGTTTTTATTGACAAGTAACGATCATCACATGCTTGCAAAGCATAGCAATGTATTTACAATATATCGCGTGTAACAAGACACCTATAATTCCGCAAAATTACATTAATTTACCTACCTTTGTTACATGTGTACCCGAATAGTGGAAATTGTAACAAACAAGCTTGTTTGCTACCAAGGCATTCGCAGAAATCTTTATTACAATTTCTACAATCTCTTGTGTCATTAGGTCTTCAGATTGTTATATAAGCGAACCCAAGGAAGCCCGGAAGCGAAATCCGTTCTTTCACTATGAAATACAAAACAAGTGCGTTGTTCACATTTCTATAGCAAAAAAAGCTGTTGAAAGCTTTCATCACTTTTTGACGTCAAATGTAATCAGTATGCTTTTAAATAAGTGTCTCGTGTTTCAAGTGTACCAGCACCAGTAGTCTCATGTTTCACTCAATAACTGTTCATACAGTTAACCTTTCAAAATATTTATGTCATATCATTTCAAGGGTAATACAAAGACGAATGAACGAGCGAACTCGCTGTTTGAAGTATTTTGTTTTTAAACCTTGAACTGGTTTGTTGTTTGTAATAAGGTTTGATTGTTTCTTTTTTTGAAAATTTTAGTAGAATTTGTAAACACATTTGGAACTGAGATGTCTTTATTACTTGGAATGTAAAATTTATTGCGGAAACTGTTTAATGGATATGTTTTAAACATACATGACCATGTATGTATCTACGCATTTTATACATACACTTAAGCGATTGCAATCATACTTATGTGAGCTTCATCCGACTGAATTTAGAGAAACAACTATCTATTATACCCATGTTACAGATATTATCTGCAAAAGACCGGCTATTATCTTTTGTCAAAGATATTGTGTTTCTTGGTATTTGTCAAAAAGATTTATAAACTGACTTTTAGTTAAAATAAATACGATCCATTATATATAACCCGGGGATAAAAGGTGACTAAGGTAGCCGGAAACTTTTGGCTTGTTTTATTCAAGCATCCAATTTAAGTGTAACTGTTTGCGATAAATTTGTTAAAATATGTTAGAATGATGCGAAGGACCACGCTTTTAATGAGAGCCACTCAGAATGCAATTAATTGATGAAGGTGATTAAAATATGTGGAAAAAATGATAATTGTTCATTAATTAACGGACACATTTGAAGTAATAAAAAATAAATAGAAAACAAACAGGTAATTAGGTTTTCTAAGAGTACCATAAGTGCATTTAAATCTTCTTACACAATTAACGAAATTTATAAGTGGAGGTAAGGAAAATCAAAGGTCACACAAAAAGTTACACTTACAGGAGACGTGTAGTTTTGTTTGGCTGCTAAGTATGAAGTAAGTTATAAAGTTCGGGGGTAATGTGCAATATTGTATCATTACAGATCAACATAGAAAAAATATTGGATCGTTGCCAACGTGTATTTAAAGTGTATTGTAACATTTTCTTGTAAGCGAGCAAAAACCAATTAAACATGTGCTTTAACTTTCGCATCCATAAAAATTCAAAGAAATAAACGATAAATAAGTACTATGCTTGTGTTTTATAAACTTTATTATCTGTTTGCAGCTTTCTGATTTCTTGACAAATACCGAGTATCACATGCTTCCAACAACACCATGTACATACCTACGTGACAACAACTAGAATATATACACTTTTTGTATTCTTAAGAGGCTTTATAAAAGCAGGTAATGTAATGTCTCTATTTTGGATAAACGATCTCTTCACACATGACTTGCTCAACCAAATAAGATTTGAGTGTTTCACATGTAAGCCAGGCTCACCAAAATATAATCACTTTTCAACAATACTCGACAATTAATGACATCAGTCCATTTCAAGCGAAATAATAAAAAACTAGGATTTTGTGTGAAGTCTTCGCATGTCCTGCTTATTTGCTTTCGGTTAAAGTTAAATTACTTCAGAATTGAAACACGGTAACAAGACACCTGAAGTTTAGTAAAGTTACATCAAATTACTTCCTTTTGTTAACTACCGAATTACGAAGTACGGTAGTTATTGTTTTCGACATGCTGTCTGTCTGTCTGTCTGTCTGTCTGTCCGC
>JAQFZG010004392.1:0-11848 GCA_034695465.1 Entomobrya nicoleti
GATCAATGCACTCTGCTGACTAAACAAGCTAAAAAGTTGCATTGCAAAATAGTAAAAACAGAAATTGAACTTAGAGATGTTAGGAAGTTAATTATTGATAAGACAAGGTTACCATCAACTATAATGTTAATTAATAACGGTGTTAATGACAATCACTTGTTAGTCAAGAGCGAAAAGTGGACAGAATATGAGAAACGAGAAGCGATTTGGGAAACGACAAGATTATTTGCTAAAAATTGTAAGGAAAATTAAGGAAAAAATAACAAAATATCTGATATGATTGGTAATTGTTATTAATTATTCTATTAATTTCTGCTTGTTTTAATAGTTAAATACAGCGATTGTACTAATACGGTTAGTCCCTTTACTGGAAAGGATGAGCTCGCCACCAAACTTGTAAACCAGAAGATCAGTTATTCTAATGAAGCCGTATTGACGAATGAAAATGTTAACGATGTGTTTGATACGGACCTTGATTTAAACGACGATGTGTCGGATGTGGAATTGGAAAGGAGTGATAAGCCTGAAATTAAATATGACAATGACCATGACGATAACGATAAGCAGCTGGAGGAAACGCAGAGCAGGAATAAACGTTCCAAGAAATTTTCTCCTATAAAACGTCCAACAATTGATGGGAAATATAAATGCAACTTTTGTGATAAACGTAAGATCAAATACATTAAAATCATCTTTAATTACAAAATATAATTTGCTTGTTTGGTTTAGTGTTCGAGAAACGAGGAACTTGTACCGCTCACGAGGCTCAAAAGCACGTATTCAATCAATGTCAATTCATCTGTGACATTTGTGGTAAGGCTTGGAGCAACAATAAAAGTCTAATTTCGCACAGGTGGGCAGTGCACAGAGTGAAAGCAGATGGCACCATACTTCCAGCTCTTCCCAAAATAAAATATGTATCAAAGTCAAGACCTCGGACTACCAATCGAGTAAACAAAAGTATGATAAATATTGGAGGGAAGTGGAAATGTCGTCATTGTGATAGACGTAAGAAAATATTAAATTAAGCTAAATCAAATTAAGTTTTAATTAAGTTTGAAGTTTATTTTTATTTTTGCAGTGTTTAATTCCAAGGTGGGCTGCTACAGTCATGAAGCAACTAAACACATAACCTCTCCAGGTCATTTTGTATGCGACATTTGTGGCAAAACTTGGAATAGCAATAATGACCTTGTAAAGCACAAATGGGGAATTCATAAAGTAAGAGTAGACGGTACTCCAGTACCCAGCAAACCTAAAATTGTGAAGAAACCTCAAAAGTGTTAAAATCATGTTCGATATGTGCATGATAATAAAAAGGAGGGAAAAAGCACATAAATTGGTATAATAGTTAAATTTTACAAATACGTCCACAATATACTTCCATTATTTATTTTATTTTGAATTATATTTATATACTGTTGTAGAATAATGTTGTAACACGGAATATAATACTGTTTATGCTTAAATGGGATTACATTTAATAATAAATTTAAAATAACGTTTACGAAATAAATGCATTTACAATTTTAAATTGAAGTAATGACTTGGCTTTGAAACTAAATCAAAAATATACAATACTTGTAGTAATACTTGTTTGCTTACGGAAACTGCTTAACTTTGATACCATGCCAAAGAGACCTTTCCAAAATTTCAACTCACCCAAAAACACCAAAAAGCTTAACAAGCCAGAAGCCATCCATATCATCAGAACGGCAGCTATCTTTTTGAAATCAATTGAGTCATTTACCCATTCAACCTTCCACCCACTTTTCTCCACACTCTCTATCCCATTAACTATACCATTTGCCCATCTGGTCCATCCATTCCATTTATCATTTAATCCACTCTCCCTCAATCTTTGGATACTTATCTCCAACCACCTTCTGTTCATTGACCGTATAGTCCAAAATGTTGAATGCTGATTAATTTCTTCCTTTACCTCGAGACAGTCTGGCATCCAATTAGTGTCACCATGCGTTTTAAGAACACCCTGCATATACACCTTGTAAATTTGACGTAGCATAAACGCATTATCCGATGGTACAATATCTATTCCCTTGCTAATTAACAAAGTTGCTATATTTCGATAAGTGGGCTTAACCTTTAATGCTTTCGCAAAGCTTTTATTGTGCAGGTGTTCAATCTTTCGAAATTTAAATATTGGTTCCAGTTCTTTTGGCAAATCAGAAATTTTACTTCTGTACATTCTCGAAAACAAAAGTATCTGATAGCCATCCTCTAAAATTTCTTCTAAAGTGTCATACGTGGTTGGTTGCGATGGAACTACTGTAAGACTTGTAATTGAATTTTCATACAGCCATCTTACCATCACTCCAGCCACTCCAATTGATATAAAAACCCGATATTTGCCAGTATTCGATGTTGGTGTGTCGCCCATGAATATGGTGAAATAATCCAATAAGGATCCCGTAATTGTAATTTGCTTCGAGATACTCTGAATGATAATGCCTCCAACAACTAGTAAGGCTGCCACAAAATACCATAGCTCGTTTTCCAAGGCTTCGTACCAAACGTATGGGTTAATGTTGTCTTCGGGTACTTTCATCAATTGACAATAAATCAATTTTTCAGATTTAAACTCAGCAAAATATAGATTTCTTTGAGTTAAATGCTGAGCGTAAGACATATCGCTTTGAATAAGCTGATGTCCGTGAATTGTATTCCCTCGAAGAAATTTCATTTCTCTTTGATCACTTGGATTAACCATCTTTAAAGTTAAGTTGTGATATTCGGTTAGTTCGAGATATGTCATTATTGAATTGGTACAATCCATCATTTGTCGATTCTTTCCTGCGAAATGTTTGCATGCTTGTCGGTATATGCCGTACAATTTGTAGTAGATTTGGTTTTCCGAGTTGTTGTTGGATTGTTGTAGTTGTAGAACCAGAAGTTGTTTCTATGAACGTTTTCTGTATTAGATATAACTTCGTCTAATTTTGTAGAAGTGAACTTGGCTGATTTTGTGACACAGTAGCCATTACAAATTAGGGTATATCGTTTCATTTCCAAGGTTTGCTTGTTGAGATGAAGAACAATTTTTAGAGCTGGACAACGCATGACTGTGGCATGAAGCACTCTATTTTCGATAGAGTTGCTCTTTCGATTGTTCAGGTCTAATAAGAGATACAGAGTATCGTGGAAATTATTTACGTATTCGAATACGTTTCCTGCATATTGGTTTGATTGAATTGAGTCCCATAAATATGAAAGCACAATATTGATTGACTTGTGAAACTTGACATAGTGTGATTTCTGAATGAGTTCTTTAGAATTGACTTGGAATTTATTGTAGAAGAGAAATTGGGTGGTGGTCTTGTGAAAAGTCGATGGATGTAGAGCTATAGACCACAAATGAAACACACATTTATCGCAATGCGCTTTTAAAGTCTCCAGAACGCTTATTGGAAAATTAAAATACTCGTTTGGACTTGGAACAAAAGCATAAGAAGAATAAAGGAGAACGAATATTATAAAAAATATGTTTGGATAGGATCGGTTTTTCATGATGAAATTGAAAGTTTACAAGTTGGAACAACCTAGTGAGTGCTCAATTTGAAAAAGCGTCTGTTCTGTAAAGTTCTGTTCTAAAACTAGTAGTTGATAAAATTACTCAAAATGTCGAAAAAATTGGGCTTATTTAACGTTTTCTAAGTTTCAAAAACTTAGCTGCTGGACAACTGATAAAAAGTTATATATGGTGGGTTTAAGAGCTTCTGGAATGCTTATCAAGATATAATTTCATACGTGTTCCATGTGGTTTCTCAAGGAACAAGTTCAAGAACATGTAAATGCATTGGCACATATACAACTTAGTGAAGTAAAAATTGTTTCAGTTTCAGCCCCGTTTCTAATAGTTTTGTAAACCGGGCAATTAGAAATAACTTTGAAACAACGTTTAACGTTTCAAAAATAGTTTTGATTGCCTAAGCTTAACATTTTTCTTTTCAATCATATTAATAACAGGTCAATTCCAGTCGGTTTAAGGAATAATTTCTTCACATGTTCTTATGTCTGATAATATGTTTAACAAAGAGAAAAAGAATTCTTTTAAAAATTTAGAACCAGGACTAGCTTTATATACAGCTAGCGTTACATTAAATATAATTAGCAGTTAAATTTAAGTTTTAAAATGGAAAAATCGTAAACGTTTTAGTGGCTCCAGACTGTTTAAGATCCCGAACCGATAAAGTGAGAGTCCAACTCAAGTTTTAATAGCTCTTGAAGCAAGTCAGACTTCCAAGGTTTTTATGACTAGTTATACTAATGCCATACATATACAAAAATCGATAACTCTAAAATCTAGATAACATATTTGCTTGCGTTTAAGATAGCATGGTGGAAAATGCATTTACTAATACTAAAATATGGATATGAACTTATTTGCCTGGGGTGCACAACTTGAACTGATTACAAACATTACAATGCACGTACTGCACGTGCACGAAACTCTTTAGTACATTACATTTCAGAAATGTTTAGTTGAAACAAAGAAAAGCCTAATTGTTCTTTTTTATCACTAACTTTATTACTTTAGCACTAACGAATTAACGTAAGATTACATAGCTGCTGTTCAAAATAAATTCGATTCAGATCATTGCTGTATTTAAATTAGATGGGGTTGGAGTCATATCAGTGGTTTACTACAACATGTACATGCAGTAACAAAATGAATTGCGAGTCTGAAAAATTGCAACTTTTAAAAGGTCATTCGAAATAATTCAAGTGATCGTAATTTTTTTCCATTATTAAATTACATTTATTCGAAACAATTTATATTTTAGATAACCTAGAAGAGGAAAATCAAGATTACAAAAACTATTTTTGGGGAAAAGTTGAAAAGCACAGAAATCTCTTAATTTTATGTTCCATAATTCTAGTGTTTTACTTAAGTACACTTAAATTAATATAAATGCATTACACCAAAGACTTGTTAGTTTACAGCAAAAAAGGTGCTTATTTTATTGATTGAATTTGATCATAAAACCGGCTGATACTTTTTCGCATTACACTAGTTACAACTTTGATTACCATTAAAATTATATGAAATACTTTTTTAGAAACAATGCGTAACTTGTGTACAATTTTTCTCCATGATTCAAATAAACAGACACAAAAGGCACAAAGTAGTCCATACACTAACAATAAAAATATAAGCAAAATATTTCCACTCATATTTGGTGCCAGAGTATCCAACCCGTTTGAAAAGTTATTTAGAGTAAACTTTTTATTTTCTCGAACCCATCTAGGCCACCAATCCCAAAGACCCGATTCTTTAATACTTTTTACCCTGCTAAGAAAATCCGTATTAACCCATCCACCAAACTGTACTGTAATACTTACATTTGAATATGCCTCGTTACCAACATATCGTCCCCCTTATGGTGGTAAAGATAGTTGTGCATTGCTTCTAACAGCAGATGTGCTAAGCCATGATTAAGTACGTCATTCAACTCTTTAAACGTCAATTTTCCGATGGAATTTTTGGACAACTGGTTAGGACAATGCAGGAGATGGTGTATTATTCCATCAAATATCCTGTCCTTTTTGGAGTTCCAGTAAAGCTGGGGTATAAACCACAATTTGGAAAATTCAAGATTCGATTTTGATAAAACAAGGTTATTGATATTAACTGGTTGTTTCAAGAGAGCAGGATTCCAATACATACTGGTTTCGCAGTGACCACAATATGTGAGCTTCACAACAGAAGTGATTTTACCAATATTTTCAAACGACTTGGAATTGTTAGAATCAACGTATGCAGCAAGAAACAACCTGTTGGAGAGTTTTGGAAATCTGACGTTTGAATTTATATCTCCTAGAACAATGTCGACTATCCAAGTGTACAACGGCTTTATTTCTAGGTCGTCTTCGTCAATTATTGGTTGTCGAAACTGGTACAAAAAGGAGGTTTTATCTGGATTATGCTTTGTATTATATTCGGGATTTTTTAAGAAAATTATCAAATGCGTTTTAGGAACACTGGAAGGCTGCATAAAGTCGAAAAACTTGTTTTTTCGATCAATTTCATAATGGAATATTTGTAGTGTAAAAATGTCAGGGATATTTTCAATGTGCAAGTGGTTGTTCCATGGTCTAATGTTTGAAGAAAATTCGAATATCTTTAAACGAGTACACAAGTCATGCAGTCGCTCACTTTTTACTTCGAAGTTGGCTCGGCTTAGCATGGTAGATGTATGGTGTTTAGGGCAAGGAATGCTAATTCCTCTTCCCGTAATTGTTTGATTGAGTTTTAATGTTTGATGAGGCAGCCATATTAAACTTAATTGAGACATCAAATTTCTGCGAACAAATGGTCCTTTGAATTTAGGATAATCCGAGCGCCATAAAATTTCTCCTTTTACTCGTCTTGATATAATGGGATAATCTGCTATTGTAAAATCAACTCCTTGGAAATTATCGATAAAAACTAAACTTTGTTTTGACACCATGTGTTTCAGAAAACCCTCATCAATAGCAATGGGGGGATATTTCTTATGCTTTTTTGCTGAGAATATTGAATAATGTTTATTTGCACTAGAAAGTTTTATGTTGTAAATAGAAGGACTTGTGCTTCAATATAACTTTGAGAAACTTTTGTTGACTGAAAATATTTTGTAGTCATAAACATGAGGCAAATTATCGCAATGAACCGCCAATAAATAGCATAAAATAAGGAACAAACAGTGAATTTTGAAAATCATACTGACTAAAATCTATTCCTACTAAACGAAGTTTTCTAAACAAAAAAAAGTGTTTTAAGTAACTAGAATTTTTTTTCTTTAAACGTTTCTCAGTACAAATGTTTTAAAGTTAAGTGATAAGAAACGGCTTTGATTTAAGGAAACTGCAAAAGCTTGCAATTTTATATTCAGAGTTTCTAAGAAAATATTCCCAACTTGTATAGTAAAACGAATAAAAGTTTTTTTTGACCACATAGTCACGTTCACATTTAGCCTCACTCAATATGCATTAAAATAAGCCGACGTGTTGAAGTTACGTATTTCGAGTAAGCTACAATAACAGGATGTTATTCATATAGTTTACCAAATATATTTTTCAAAATGTATTGGAATTTTAATAAATGTCGTCGTACCTTAACATGTAAGGGAAAATATGTTATTATGAGCGTTTTATTGCAAACCAACTCGGTATATACTACGTGCTAGATGTTGAAATTATTTCATGAGCTTTAAATTACACTATTGATTAAAGCGCCGATCGTTCTTTTAACACTAACTGCTAACTTTACTTAAGCTTATTCTGTTGTATGCATTAGATTGGGTAGGAATTTATTAAAATGTATGCTTGTAGAGAAAAAAAATATTCACGTAAACAGACTGACATTCAAATTAAAAAAAATATATAACTTAGTAACATTTTATTATGGATTACCGAGTACGTATTCTGAAAATTTGAAATAATAAATGAATGAATAATAGTTAACACTAAGATCAACATTCAATAATTTACAATAAAATACAATACAATCTTAATCAATACAAATTAAAATGCTGATATACATTCAGATTTGAGGAAATACCACGATAATTTTCATTTGATAATAATGGTTGGCAATATTGCTTGTAGTTTTGAATGATTGAACCAAATGAAGTATAATTAATTAGAATTTTTGAATAAACTTAACACAATAAACAGCTAAGAAAATAAATTTGAACTGTGAGGTCAAACATGTATGATATCGAAATATTATATACGATGATTGAGAACTTCAATCACTTCTTAATATCTACCAACGTTGCGACAAAACTTTCAATGCTAATTATTTGCGGCACTCTATTCCACGTTCATTTAAATTCTTCGTAGTAACGTTTGCTTTGTCTTGTGTAAACCAAAAACCATTTTCTAACATAGTTTTTCTCGCAATCATTGTAAACTAGCATTGTGGTTTTTAGTTTAGTAAATATATTCCATATATTTGATTTGTGCATTTTGTCTTCAAACCCCACAAACTTAAGTACTTGTTCCTTCATGACCTGCTTTCTACTTTTACATTTATACCGCTTAGGGTTCACACACCCAATTTCCAAATGTGTCAGGCTATTTTTCATTGGTAAAATAAAATCCAAGAAGTGTGTACCGTTAAATAGTACTGATAACCGTGTAACCCGTGGCAAATTTAGTCGCAGTGATTTGGACTCCGTGATATCCATAAAGGGAATCTTTAAAGAAATATCTGTTAGTGTTTCCGACCAGTTATTGAATAAAAATTTAAAATACTGCGAGGTATTCGAAATTCGTTCAAAACTTTTTTGTGATAGTGCTAACTTGTCTAACTTCCATTGTGTCCCTAACCCCTCTAAGATGTTATCACCTGCTATGGACGATGATGTTCGAAAACCCTTCAAATTTGGCAAAGATCCCATTATTTCTTCATTTATTTCCACAACCATGCATAAGTCCAAGTTTACTATGTGATTGTTACTTCGAATAAATTCTCCAGCTAGTGGACCTGCTATTCGGTCTAGTTGGAGTTCCCCTAAGTTTTTTAGCTTTGGAAGAGGGAAACGATCAAATATTTCCTGTCCCAACTGACGAGCAAAAATAAAGCCAAATACGTGTAGTAACTTAACATTTGGCATTCGTTTAAGCCAGTTTCTGAGCTTCTTGTATATCATTACAGGGTTAGCGCAATCATCGGGCAGAATAAACTTACAATACCAAATGTGGCGTCCAAAGCATTTTAACACTTTAGAAATCGATGCAAGGTAAACGTTATCTAGATCTTCATCGTGTACATTCAGATCAAATGAAACATATCTTCCAAAGAAAGGATTCTTTTGATTCACAGAAATTCCAATAAAGTGGCTTGTCTCGAAACGTTGAAGAAAACGTTGTGGTTCTCCATGATCCCATCTTTCAAATTTCTCTTTGGTCCATTCGATTGAAAATGGATTTAAACGCAACATTTTGTCAGCATTGTCATCGAATGTAGTTCACTCCGTCCGCAAAAACTTTTGATAGCAATTCTCAATTGCTTTATTCCAAGCAGAACAAACTAAGCGGCAATTTAAATTCGGTCTTCTACCAGAAAACCATCCGTCTTCATGACGCACTTGTGTTTGTCTCCGTGAATAGTCCCTGACTCTGTACTTTTTGTTTTCATTTCTAATAAGCAGAACATCAATTACCCTAGGAAACAAAAATAGCACTCTTTGACTTTGTTTCCACTCCCAAAAGAACGGTGAAGCGTTTGTCAAATTTTGAAGGTCATTAGGATATTTGTCGACGTTTGCAAGAACCATGCACCAAATCTGAAAGAAAAAAATATTTCAATAAATTGTGAAATCTTAAAAAACGTACTTTGAAGCTTGACGAAACAAATATTTTCAAAAATTACCTCAGTGGGCAGAATGCTGTAAAGGTGTTGTTCATCGTTCTGGTATATGATCTCGGATTTACGACTATTGTAATCGTATTTTAAATACGTTGGTATTTTATTCCTTGCAATACGTTCTTCGTAACGCTTAAGTTGCATTGTTATTCTATCAGGTATTTCAGGTTTGAAAGGCATCTTTGAATTGTTTTTGAATAACTAAATATTAAATTAAAGAACAAAGTTTTAGCGCAGAGCTAAAACAAGCCAAGGAGTTGTGGTGCACACTCAAGTTGAAAATGAATTATTTTCATCTATAAATTATGTCCTAATGGTTTAAGTTATTTATAAACATAATTTAGGTACACTGGTACCGGTGAGATGTTTTTGCCGATACTGTCCACGTATTTGGCTATGTACATACATATGTGCATACCTTCGTTGCTTATGGTAAGTATTTAGGCCGTGTTTTTGAGTTTAACAGCTTACATTGTTGCACTTAAAGGTAAAAATATGCGGTATTCTTATTTAAAGGCGATATACTCTACAATGCTTACGTGCTTGTAAGCATTTATAATATTCGATATTTAGCTTTGAATCTCCTTAGGTTACATTTGTGGTGTTAAAAATTATCTACGTGTAACTGCTTGCATATTCGAAGATTGTATGCTTCAGAAAAGCAAAACGCATATGCTTTAACTGAGCATGTAAGCCGACTAATGAAAACTAAAATTAGACAAACATTTGTTAAATCCTCTAGTAGCTTGTTGCTTAAAAACTTATTTCATTATTGTTATTGAAACATTATCCTAAATCCTGTTTGAATCTTATTTCGGTCGTGCATAGTTTCAGAAATATATTTTCAAAGTTTCTTGTCCAACACTCTAATATAGCTTCCATAATAAATAAAATACGGGATTCTATATTACTCAAACAAATTTTTCATTGTGCTGGTCCATTATCACTCATAATAAAAGACGGATACAAAAGCATAGTCATAATACATTATCATTTAATATGCATGTATCAACATCACAGCTTTTTACTTTTTTATCCTATTAAATAACAAATGACTAAATATGATTTGAACTTGAGAAATAAAAGGATAGCCCAAAATTATACATACCTTACGTAAGAATAATATATATTGCTACAAATAATCAATGAGCAATCAACAAAATCTCCCATGGAAGTTGTCCCCATCCTAATTTAATAACAGAGTTACAAAGAACAGTAATTACAAGCGTATATCCTAACAGAAATCCTGTGAAGTTTCTAATCAAATGTAAAATTGACTGATTTAGACAATGCAGCTAATAATATATTAGAATGGTTTTTTTTGGTTAAATGTCTTACTTAGTACTTAGAATAATTAGAATATCGACATACATTTTGTACTCGACTTCGACTTGTTAGTACTATAATAATTACAGCTAAGATTAATCTCGTACCATCCATAGGCCCAAAATGTATTCCTATAAATCTTACTATATTCATAAAAATATTTTGCATTGGGTAATTTAGCACTGATGGTTGGTATACTCTTAATATTTGGTAAATGGGGTCTATATTTGTGAAACATGGACAAGGTGACCAGGAAATACCCATCGCAAAGAAAATCCAAGTGATTATGTTTATAGACATGCTAAAGTGACCTGGCGATTTTCCGTTGAAAATGCATTGAAATTCGGGAAAATTTAAGTAATGACTATTTGTTTAGTTATTAACTTGCAGAATTGTAGGATATAATTGGTTTACCGTCAAAATTTCTATTAAACACGCGCTTTTGTTTCCTTGAAAGATAACCGGAAATTAAATTAGAATTGCTTACTGCTTTATTTTGTAATGCGTATAATTTTCTTTAACTAGATTTTTATATCAGGAAATACTTTTAAATAAACAAAAAGTTATGCATTTTGATAAGCTCGTGTCAAAATAGTTTAAAATAGGCTTTATGCACTGAACCAGGAACAACAAATATGTGCACGTTTTTTTTAAACCATCAGCACTTATAGAAATAATTTAATTAATTGAAGAACTTGTGTTTACAAAAAAACTAGTTTAATTTCTAAACCGATAAAATATTTACACCGATAAAAAAAATAAAAAATTTACAACAAAAACATTTAATTTTTCAATTTTCCATAATCTTCCGCACTTCCTCTTCTCCAATCACCTCTACAACCATCCCCTCCACAATCTCTCCACTCTCATCATTTTCCCCTTTCATCCCCTCCACATGCTCCTCCTGTTCCTCCCCACTACTCTCACCCTTCCCCCCATGAAAATGCCTATTATGCCTCAACAAGCTCCTCTTCTCCGTAAAAACCGCTACTTTATCCCCACACTTTTCACACTTCCATCTCGCATGTCCCCTCATATGCTTCATCCACTCTTTTCTCTCCACCTCCCTCCCACACAATCTACACCTCCTCTTACTCCCCTCCATCCCCTCCTCTCCCGGCCAATTCAAATCCACATTTAGACTTC
>JAQFZG010004393.1:0-11846 GCA_034695465.1 Entomobrya nicoleti
CAAAATAAAACATGCATTATCATTGCATGAATAAACACATCTACTAAAATTATATTACTCTGCAACATTTTAGATTTCAAAAATTGGCCCATTTTAGCGCCAAAAGCGATTAGAATTCCAAATATTTTTTTGGGAAAACTACAAACGGCATTCAACCTTTGCATTAAGCTACTTAGTCGCAAGTTTTCTATGTCCTGTATTGTCAGGTTTATTAAATGACAATTGTATGTTGATACAAGAACGATTTGAAATACCTTTCAAGTTACTAGATGACCTGTTCCTGATAATACTAAGGGCCTCCAGTGCATCGCGATTTTCTGTAAATTGCCCGTTTTCATTTTCTCTGATTAAAACGTAAAATTTCATGCATAAATAGATAGTTTATGCACCAGACGGCGAGTAAACAACCAAGAACATTTACCGATCCGATTCTCGCACCAACTTTTTTTGAAGGTTTTTTTTTGATAATTTCGTTTCGTTTTTTTAATGATTTATTTTTTGCCTGAATCAATTATTCATGAAATACTTTCATTGTTTCTAATGACACTTTAAATGCATCGACTCATTACATATTTGAAATCTTTCTGTTTACCCGGATCTTTGATTTTCCGAAAAACAATTAGAAATGTGCAACTATCACCATCCCTCTAAATATCGTTCGTACTAGGTAGTGGTAGTAGTACACAACACGTACTCTTTCAGTTTCTAGTTGCTAATGAAGATTTGTTGTTGAATGTCCTGTGGGGCAACTGGAGATACAAAAAAACAAGAAAATTGACTACAAGCTATGCATGCAAAAGAGTAGGAGCACTTACTCTGCCAAAGGACATATTCTCTCAACCTGACACTGACATGACAAAATATTCCTACAACTAAAAAATAATTAGTTGACTGGCTATTAAGAGCATATCCCCTGAACTTACAATACAGATCTGCAGAAAGCAGCATTTCAATTTATTCTGACAGTTTTAATAACTTTACTTTGTCAAATAAAAGGGCATCAAAGCCTTCAAACTTATAATTGACACCGAAGTCAAATCTAGATTGAAAAAGTTGTAAATAAAAACTAATTCATGAGGTTTAGAGATTTGACATCTTATGAGAATTTTGTGTGACAGTGACCCAAAAAAACAGCAAATAAGGTTTGCAAGCAGCAAACTTTAAAACTTGCTTAGTTGAAACGATAATAATCATTTGCTTGCTGTCACAGCTTACGACGGCATTAGTTAGTCTGTAGTGTGATAAGATCCAGTCTTTGATAAAAAAGAAAGAAAGCACGAAACAAAGATTACTCCCTGTTAATTTGCATTTTGTTCAAAACGTGGCTGCATAACATATATAATATGCGTCAACGATGTGATGACAACAAAATAGCTACTTTAACTGGTATGCCATAGAATGAAAGGTCAGATTGTGAAACTTTTGCGCACAGGGTAAATATGTACATGTATTGCATGTATTTTTGTGAATATGCATATCTATCAATATAACAAACTTTCTTTTGCATCCTTACCTTTTTGTGTCAAACTTCAGCTATTTTCAACGGTAACCGAATGGGAAGCTCATTAACGTGAAAAAAACATAAAATTTACTTCGTTATCTCGTTTTCCGTCGAAAAACTTGGGTTGTCTCCTCTGTTGACACTGACACGTGTAATTGAAAAGTAAGTTTCACCCGAAAATTGCTTATGTGCTTGGACCTCTCATTAAGCTTCAGAAGTATGAAAAAAAGTTTACTTAGTGCAAACTGAATGTTCAGAACTTTAAAACAAAGTGCATTGCTTACTATACATAACTTTTAATAGTTATTGCAAAAATTTCCAGGAATATAAAAATATGTGTACGTGTTAGGGGTACTGAGTGACAGTGATCACAAAGTGGAAGACCTATGACATGCTAACGATGTAGCCAGATTAAAAATAGATACCGAATTCTCCAAAGTTTGCCTTTTATTTAAGAACCAAACATTTATTAGTTACGAAACGAGCGACAAGGACATTCTAAAATGGAATTGCTACTGAAATGAGTTTGCAGCGAAATCGCTCCATTTTATGGCATACAGATTTTGAGCGTTCATCATGCACATGCTAGGGTAGTTTGAATTTTTATGAAGTTAAAATAATAGACTATTAATTTATTATAGAATTCAACTTTATTTGTCTCCGTGGAACATCGTAAAATCCTTCTGGGGGTTTTCAAACAGTGGCACATTAAAAATTACCATTACAATGCACTGATTGGAAATTCATGTAATTAATATTAAAACATGAGGTTATATGTATTTCTTACATGTCTGTAGCCAGTATGAGGTATATGTAGATAGCAAACGTGAATAGAAGGCAAAAGCAGCAGGTAAAGAGAAGGTGTTACTCTGTTACTAGTGCACAGCTTTCAATAGCCTGATTCTCCTTATTGATTTGATTTGCACGTGTTATCTGTATGAAAAGACTGGTTAAAGCCAGTAAAACTAACGCTTGTATAATTTCCTAAGATTTTACGACGACCTCGTTTGCTTGTCCCCCATTCATTCAATACCAAAAAAAAACTTACTAAATTAAATGTTTGCTCTGAAGCAGATAGAGCGCAATAATATTCGTCATTCTTTATGGCTTCAAGATTAGTAGTTAACATAGCAGACGCATTAATAATTTTATAAGGTGGTAGTTTAATGACATATGCTAAACAAATATCTGTTTAAAATTGTATATTGCCTACATAAATTTAAAATTGGCAGTTTTAAAACTCAATTATATCCGGCGTGCAAAAAATAGTCCAAGGTCAAGTGGGACTATGTCGTGACATTTGCTGTTTTGATAAACAGGCTTTATATATGTATATATTTGAAGAAGAAAATCGGACAGGGAGAAGTAGATATGCCTTGCCGTAGTTTACCCTATAAAAGTTGTCATTACGTCAAGTTTCGTTTTACTTTTACGGCGGTCATTCATCATTGTTCTAGTAGATGAATATGAACTACCTACTCAATGAACACAATCATCGGACGAGCAATCAGAAAAACCGGAAACGAGCGGATTTAAATCGCAACTAAAATTGGATTGTATAGCCACCTTGGAATTTCGTAATTATTGAAATTGGTGATTGGAGTGTGTGTGTCGATTAGTAAAATGCCATATAAAAATATTTAATGTAATGAAAATATTTGAGGCTTTCATGATAAGTTTTTATCATTTGAAATAATTAATTTTATTATAGGTACACAAATGAGTTCAATTATAAATTCTATTTAGATTATTAACCTATAATACATACATGATAGATTCAAGAGTTAATTTTTTTTACAATAATTGTAAAACGTCGTAAATAAAATAACATTTATATATAAAATATTATATATCACATTTAAGTTTTTCGTTTGAATAAGAAAAAATCGAGCTTTTTAAAGAGTTAGACTCAGCATGTATACAAATGTACACTAGTTTTGGAGATTTCGGTAAACAATTAATTTACTTCAGAGTTAATTTTACACTGAAACGATACAAGCGACAGCTGCCTATGCTCGTCGCTTTATTATCATTTTTCCCTTTTGCAAGGATGAAATAGGGACTTTGATTTTAGATTGTTCATTAGCTTTTCTAACCCAAACCTGTGAACATAGAAAATGTATACTTTAGAGAACATCATCATTTATTGAATTGAACTTCAAACAACAAAATGTAACCAAAATATAACTTACCAAGTCCTGGCTTATACCGCTAATAATACCACTGACCCTCTGCATGTCCTTCCCCTCAACAAAAACTTGTTGACCTCGATGAAACCTGGTCATAAGAAAGAGCCCTTTTAGACTACAATCAATACAAACTACTTTACAACTACTATAAACAAAACATTAAACTAATTTTACCATCGCTTTTCGTAAAATAATTTTCCGTCTTCAATCCTGGCATCCAGATGAACAGGGGTGGCGGGTGCTGGAAGATCTGATGAATCACCACCTTTTTTGGAGAACATGGAATCCTTGAAACTTCTTTTAGCAATACATTTAAGATCTTCATCAACTTCTTTATCATCCAGCAAAAACGTAATTTGAGACTGAGGCGTCTTTCTCCTTTTCTCGGGAATGGGAACAGGCTCGTTTGGTCTACGACGTAATTTTCGAGTGGACATTGGTTTAACTTCGGTTGGGTCCGACGTGAGTTCCATGGAATACCTTTCACTCTCAACTTGCTTCTTCTTCTCTTCCAGATCATTTACCAAACTTTCCCGGAGCTCAATCTTTTTGTCTTCAAATTCGCGAGCTGCTAAAAGTCTTTCGTTTGAATACTCCCTTTCTATACATTCCATTTCATAATCCCTAAATGCTTCATTCAGTCGGTTCCTAAAAAATAAATCAAAAAATATTAAAATTAAGCAAAAAAATATCAATGAACTGTATCTAAAAACCAAAAAAATGGGTTGATCATACCTGTACTTCATTTCTTTCTCCAGCTTACTTAGCTGCCTATTAAATTCGATGTGATTCCCTGCTTCCAGTTCCTCCAAATTAGTTTTCAACAATGCCAATTTATCGTAGTACACCCTGAAATTAGTTTAAATTCATAAACATATTAAATATCGATGCATCAATTAATTTTACATTTTTAAATCGCCGTTTTGAAAAGGCATTTGTAAACTATTCTCTCTCATGCTAAAATAGTTGAACTTAATTTGGCTCAAACTTTGAAACACAGGTATCCGTTGCGAAGATGATATCCGTCTCTATCAATCTTGAACTCTTTCAGTATGATGTATGGTTTGGAAAAATCAGAAGAACGCCTCAAAATCAAATTAGTTCTGGGTGTGGTTAACTTTCTCAATCCCATTTTTCTCCCCGAAAAAGGGGGGATAACTATTTTGACAAATAAAACAGCCTCCAGGCTTCCAGGCATTGAATTTCTCCTAAATATTGTACACGTCAATCACCGGGAGGATTACATTTTATTAAAGGGCGGACAGCCCAGTCTTGGAAAGCTATATAACAAAAGGTAGTCTACATTTTGCAGCATATTATGTTATCCAACATAATGAAAATTACTAGTTTGTATCATTGACTTCCTGCACACCTTCACCTTTTCTCACAGCATTAGCTTTACAATGTGTAAATGGCTTATTATTACGAAAATACTTACTGTTCCTTAATTTCCTGATGTTCATCTGGCCTCACATCTCCATCCTCACTGGCGTCTTCCGTGTCTTCATCAGATTCGTTAACTTTGTGGTCGTTATATCTCGAGTCGGATGGACTTGTACACCGAAAATGCCTATCAATCCTGTCAATTCCTAGAGATGTCTGTCTTCTGTCGTGCAGCTCAGCTAACTCGTCATCATAATCCATGGAATCACTGAGAGTACGCGTCCTGGGGCTCAATACGGACGCCATCTTGATATTATCAAATGGATGCGTCCCACTTTGAGAAACCAACAATTATAGTCCTTTCCCTCAAGTTGTACCTGCGATTGATTTTTGAAGAACCACTAACATTAAAAACATTACATTTATAATGCTTGCATCAAAGGATTGTAATTGTATCACGACTATTTCACCAAATTTTGCAACTTTTAATTGAGAAAAAATCCAATTTGATATATTCAATCGTGAATATCCCACAATCAAAACGATCAAATTTCAGTGATCAAACCATTTTAAAATAGTTCTAAACTTTAGCTACAAGTAGAACAGTTAGTTTGCTAGTTAAAAGTACTAATTATATAAATTAATTACCAGTTAAATGGAAAGGGAACATCAATCCAACGACGACTGTGGAAGAAACGATCATCTGAGAGATGAGCTGCTGCTGGTGTAAACAAAACAATGATGCCAAATACCAAGCCAATATACATCTGGGTATGTGTACGTTGCATATCTACAAATACATGAGAGGAGTAACACCGATATAGCCACATGCATTGCTTCTTGTTGTTTGTTGAGACACCGATTTGAGCTGGGGCGATTTGATAACATTTTGCCTGCAAGCCAACAGCCAGCCAAGCCCTAACCATGCAATTCGCCATTGATATAAAGGCATCATGTTGGGTTTGTTACTGTCGAGCTGTCTTGCTCTTTGTCTCTTTAAAAAAACCTTGAATATTGGCTTTTGACTCAAAACGCGTGATTTAAATTTGATTTCGCAGTCTCCAGTCTCAGGATTTTATCCAGATCAATTACGAATTATTTCGCATTTTAAATTCCAGCATAAGATTTTCATTATCTGTTACATAAATTTTTCGAATTTAAAGTTGCATAATGAAGTTATGAAATAATACAATAATTTTGTTAAATTCTTGGTTTTTTTTTGGAAACAAGTAATATTTTTTTATTCAGACAGCTACAATTATAATTATAATTTCTACGTGTATGTATTCCTAATATTTATGTATGTATTTATTTATTATATTTCTTACAAAGTTAAACAAATCTAGCAACAATTCTTATCCTAACAAAATAATAAAAGATATATGGTACTCTTATAGCTTTATTTTTTTGTGGAACACTAGAAAGAAGAGAGATTTAACACACTAGATATTACACATTATTATAGACATGGATATTTATCCTCTTTTTTAAATGAAGGTGTATTTATACCCATCTGTCGTTCGGCACACTTATTATCATTTCTTCATAATTAAAACAAACAAAAAATTATAGTAAATTGTACAAAGTATCATGAAAAAAAGTAAGTGCTAATAACATTCTTACGGTACATAACGAACAACAAAAATGTCATTCCAGTTACTTCTGTTAACAGACAATTCACAAAAAAAATGTATTGTTTATTAAAGTGTAACTAAAATACCTGAATTTAACTATAAAATTATAAAGTATTGAGTAGAAAAATTGAGTAACGTCGTCAAAGTAATTAAAGGGAAACGATGACTGAAAAAAAAGGAATTCAAGACTGATACAAAATATGAAGCGACGAATTTTCTAAACATTTTAAGTAACTAAATACTTATCCTTTTAAAGATAATCATCAGTTCAAAAAACATAAGGATGTCTACACTTTTTTTTAAATAATTTACAATGAAAAGAATTAATATGGATAAAGGATAGTATTTTTTAAAAAGTCACATGATTTACCAATAGTACAAAAATCTATTTGTTTGTCACGGTTTTTGGATTACTATTATAATTAGATTTACTTATCGCAATAGAAGTTACGTTTGTGTAGTAGGACTAGAAACTTCCTCCATTTCTTCAACCGAACAACGTTCAGTGTTCAGTAACAAATATTCTTTTTTCTTCTTCTTCGAAATATCTTAACAAGCCCGATGAAATTTATGGCATGTATTTTATGTAGAGAAAAATTGGTATTGCAAAAAATAAGTATAGTTACGATTTAACAAAACTGGAAATATGTATGTAGTAAAAAAACTGCTAATTACTAATTACACATATTCTTAGTATTGCATTTAATACGGTTATTGAGACAATTGAAGTGTGATGACTCTTTCCGTATCGGTACGGCAATTAATTTTGTTGCATCCGGAGATTGTGTGAATTAAAGCTGGACAATAATAAAAACTCTGATGATGAAAATTAAAGTGTTGACGAACACTAAATTGATCTTTAGATCATCAAACATAATTTACACATTTTGTGGCAATCATAAAGCATCATCATTTCAAGCTTTTTTGCGAAGTTGTGCCTTTATAAGATAAACGCTTCATTTTTTTGTAATTGTTGAAGCAACTAAAGGGACTAATTATTGTAGCAAATAATTAAAATGTGGCCATCATGGGATCACTATCCCTGCTACTGCTGGCGGTATATGGTTGATGAACTTCAATGTTGCGTGAGGAGCTTTCCAATTTGTCCAAAATATTCTTGGGTCCCCCATGCTCATGACTGTCACTACCATGAGGCTCGGCATCAGCAACAGTTTCGTGATGATGAGAGAAAGATCTTGTAGGTGGATTAATATCAGCAAAGTCTCTAAAGTTGGCGAAAAAGTCACCTCCTCCAGCGCTTGGATTATTTCTGTAGCCGTGAGGAGAGGCGTGTCCATTATGATGGAAATAGCCATCATCATCTTCTTGTTGATAATGTCCTGGAGCTGTTCCCCCAGTTGTGTGATGGTATCCATCATCATCATCCCCATAATAAGTTCCTCCTCGCACTACTTCAAAGTTACCAGAGCCAAGGAGATTGGTATGAAGATACCTGTCATGAGATTCGGCTGGATAGGCTGAGCCGGGACCACGGTTGGTATGAGGCTGTGTGTATTTTGGTCCGAATTGGGGATGGAATCTGGATGGAGCCCGGTTAGCGGTAGGTCCTGGAAACAATGGTGGCCTTCCAAATCCACCTGAGCTAGCAAATGGATTTAAATATGGGGATGGTGGTGCTGGGAAGCTAGGGAAGAATCTTTGCTCGTCACTTGTTGTGTCCAAATAAGTAGTCTGATTTTTCTTTGTTGTTCTGACTGGAGCGGGAGGCTGAATAGGTTCTTCTTCATCTTCATACTCATCATGACGATCTTGTCCACGATTGGAATGACGAACGGCTTGTTTCTTGAACGTGCCGAATGTTCCAAATGCTGGTGGCACATCCCAGAAACCTGTCTGTTGTGTTCCATCAGCTAACATAGGATCTTCGGCGGTAGGTTTCGCCACTCTGGTCACGTTGCTAGTTCGTCTTGCTGTTTTGCTTACCCGAGGTGCAGTTGATGCGTTTCTTGCGTGATGTTTTTTGTTGTTACCTGAGGAGGATGAAACACGGCATCTTCCCTCCTTGTTCGTTTTACAAGGAGTTGATGACGTCTTGGTGGTCTCAAGGTCACGTTTTGGTCGGCTCTTAACAAAGTATTTCTTTGCTCTGGGTGCATCTTCTTCTTCGTTGTAACGACTTTCCTTGTTTTTTGCCTAAAAAATAATGAACTTATTTTTGAAAATTGCACACAAAATCGTAAGTTAACTGATTTTGGCCCATACAAGTTCTATGCACCATAAAGCGGTAAACTACAGAAGCGTACAGTTGTCTGTAATGTTAAGTCGGACGGAAGTAGCGTCTACACAAGTTAATTGTTTGGAATAATTGAAATACGATAAATTAAGGCGATATCATATAGACCAAAGCAATCATAACAAATGGGTAGTCCAACGAAAGGGATTATTGGCTCTGTATCACTCTGTATGATATTTGTTAGAGATCTGTAAAGTACGAAGCATAAGTCCAAAATTGGTAATTAATGAGACGAATCTTTCAAACATGTTGAAAAACAAAGTAGTTCGACTGGGTTGACAGGCTGTTAAACATTTGTGATAAGTGTGTTGTTGCAGAAAATAATAATAATTACAAGCGTTCCAGCTCATGCGTTTTACCAACATAAATTTTAATTATAGCAAAGCTACTACTAAATCAAAAATGCATACCCAAAAACCACAAAATAGCGTCCTACATATATAAGCAGAGTGTAATGTGCAACTTCCCTTAAAAACCATAAAAACCTTTAGAAATTTACATGAAAATATATGTGCTCAATTTTTTTTTCAGCAAAAAAGAAGAATTATTGATGCGGTCGATAAATAAATGCAAGACAATAAATATATAATTATTTGTGTGCGTTGCTGCACCAGACAATGCACATAAATTGAAAAAGGAAAGAAGGAAGGGATACCCTAAATAGCTACTTAGATGAAACCCTTCCCTAGTTGTTGTCTAAGTACTTTAGCAGAAATGTTTACCTGTGATTGCGATTGTGATCACTTGATCACCATTTTCACTGATTACTTTGCATGACTTAGTAAAAAAAACTATTTCCTTTTGAGTACTTGACTATTTTTTGAAGAGTTAGTGAGCTATGATGTATGACAGAAAATATCAGAGGAAACGCGCATTTTAAACCATATTAGAATTTTTGTGCTGAGTAAGTTACCAAGACACTACTTCGAATTAGCTTACTAAAAGTGCATATAATTATTGAACCCATCTTGTGCAACAGCCCTGTGCAACTCCTGGCATATTATTGCATTGCATTACCAGTAATGATGGATAAGTACTGAAACAGATGCAGCGTACAAAAACTATATATGTGCAGTTTCTAGTGATGAAAATGAAATTTCAATGCAAATTGGTTTTAAAACAGTTTTATTGTCATGCTGTTTAGAGCACTAGAAATTCAGTACTGAATTGCGTTTGTACTTTTCATGGATCACTAAGTATTAGTAATATTTAAGTTATGATGACTATTTTACTATTTGTATGACCTGAGGATTTTATTTGTGTGCCATTTCTGTGTTCCACGCTACACACAAAATGGATGCATGATTTATACTATAGATTACTAAATACTTTTCATAAATGGCTTCGCTGGCTGTTATCTTGATATATATTTCGCCTTTTTTAGATTTTGATACAAATTAATTAATCTACTTATTATTTCTTGTCTACACGATTACTTGTCATTTGTGCATTTGAAGCATGCTTGCAAATGTGTTATAATTCCTCACCTGAATGGTTTTTAATCATTCCTAAATACATGACTCCCCTGCTGTGTGGCATGCAGAAAGAGTGACAACGATGCATGTTAGTTATTTTACGCTTATTTTTAGTCATCCATGTCATCTTATTATCTCATTTGGATGTTCATATGAAAATGTTATAACGCTTAGGAAGACAAATTTAGTAGACAAACACAAAAGATTAGGTATCAACCCGATCAGTTAACCTTTAACAGTCTTCAAGCCTGATCAATTAGCTCTCGGTCAAGGAGAAGTCCGACTTGATTAAGATAACAAATGCATAATATGTATACTCCGTACCATAGTACAGAAGATTTTTTTTGTACCAACGTCGGCATCCATGGGGCATTGTTATTGTAATCTAATACTCATTACCACCACTATTTCATTTATTTTTGATGGTTATATAAAACAAGGCATTAAATTAAACACCTTGAAAACAATGTTCAGGTTTCTGCATGTGCTTCTTAAATGTTAAACAAAGATCAAATCAATATGAGACGTGTATCCGCCGGCATCACTTGTACTTTCAGCAGGTTTCTTTTTTTTGTGATGATTCATCTTGTTCCTCCGACGCAACTTTGCTCACAACAAAAGCTCATGTTTTGCTTAATTTAGTTCTTAATTTGATTTCGCTCGGCTAACTTGAGCCTTCAGAAGTGTTTTTATCATTTAATGTTCTCATACCGACAGATAAGTTTAGTATAAGTACATATTATTATGTTCATTACAAAGCTGAAACTAGACTACTGTGCTTGTCCGACTGTCCATCATTAGGATAATTTAACAGATCCCATTTTTTATTCGTTATACTTTTCACTGCTTTAGCCACGTGCTTATAGCTACTATTATGCTTATTGTGCATTAACAAAAGTAGTGAATTTTGCATGTATGTAAAATGGAAACACACCTTTTTTCTTTGTAGCGTACCGGCTAATTACAACCGTTTTTTCCAGTTGAGTGCACCCATAAACAACGTTTTGTGGTTGTGGTGGCCTCGATCGAAATTTCATGAGATTTGGTTGATATTACTGACTGAAGTAAATAATGTGTTTAAGATAACCAGTGGAGGTTGGTGAACTGCCACTTAGTGTAATTTTGGTTTGGTTGTAAAAGGATTGTTGTATTTTAGTATGTTTCGAACACACGCATACATTACTACAAATCTATATTATACCAATAATCTAATTGGTGTGTAAACTGCAGAAAATAATTTGTCTTAGATTTGCTTGCCAATACAACAAATAATTTTACACGCATACATTGTGCTAGCAGAGATTTTAATTTTATGTACCTTTAAAAACTCTGACTACTGAGTCGGTGTACGGTAAATCGACTTAACTTTAGCAGTGACTATTTTTATTTACTTCGAAACATGTTTATATG
>JAQFZG010004394.1:0-11846 GCA_034695465.1 Entomobrya nicoleti
CAAACATATTTGCAACGATTGTTGCTCTCTCCAAACCCAAAAGATTTCTTAACGGTCTTCGTAAAATTTCACTGACCTCACTACCTAAAATTCAAAAACGATTCAGAATTTGAAAATATTTTTCCTTTGTTCATTCATGTATTTTGTTATCTGTGTCTCTTTGAACGAATGGCTATTATATTAACTATTAAGTAAATGGTTGTTAAATATTCGTATGTAATTTTGTTCTGGTAGGTCAGGGGAAATATACCAGTACGAATTCGTCATTAAAAAACCTCTCCGTTAGCTCGAATGGTAAACAGGAAAACTACTGGCTCATATGGAAAAAGATAGAGGCCCTTAATTGAATTAATGACATGGTTTGCACTATTTGATTTGCCTTTAAATAGGCAAATAAATTTTTGTGATAGTGGGTATGATGTTGGCAATGATCATTAAAAAATGTAATCCATGTTATTGAGTGTTGGTGAGGGTTGGCCAGGTTTGGCTGACCCAAATAAAAATAAAAATTGGTAAGTTAATTTACTTACGTCAGAAATAGCAATAAACTATTTTGTTTTGTAAGCTGCTAATCGCTTTGAAAATATACCAGACATTTTAATTTGAGCATCTTTTAAACACAATAAGTCTAAAGATATTACAAATATATTATGTGAGATCTGTCACGCGTTTTTGAAGTCTCAAGATGTATAAGCGTTTAAGCATCACTTACAAATTAATTAAAATCTGCTTATGTTAAGGTTTTTGTCTTGCATAACGTTGAATTGTTTCTGTCAAGAACCTAAACGAGGTCTTTTTCACAAACGTTATTATTAATCAGTTCTATATCAAAGCTTTGAGTGTCTTTGAAACGAAAAAAAAAGCTGATGAAATTTTCTAGAAAGTTGATTAAACAAATAGTACTTCTAAAAGTGCTAGGCTCTGATAAATATGCTGGATGACGAACAAGTACTTAAAAACCGGTTATATAATTTATTTCGAGTTCAATTTAAATCGCAAAACCATACTTATGTACGCATGGTTGATATTTATTACTGCTCTCGGATAACATATTTTACATGATTCAAATTTTTTTTTTTGGGTCAACACATTAATTTGCTAAGCAATTGAAATCTTTTCCAATCTCATTCGAAATTGTAAAATTAAAATTTTGTACTGCCTTCTGACCAAATATTTCTCACTTGGCGAAATTTCTACAACCCAGGCAAACTACAAGTTTAAATCTACAAACAAGTCAGAACAAAAAAAAATCAACATGAATCATTTACAAGTCATATGTTATTTATTTCTTTATTTGTCACTTCCAACGGAACATATTTGGATAGCAATTTACCAACCAATTACATTTCCAAACAGTTTCGTTCATTTCTCGAAATTTTCAATCCATGTACAATTCATACCATCCGAGATTCCATTCGACTCAAGCCTAAAATCCAATACCACGACAATCTTGCTCATCTTAGTTGTGTTTATATCCATACAACAACAGAAATACCGCACCAAAATTTCACCAAAAACCCCAAAGAGTTTTGGAAGTCACTTAAATTTGACTTTGGCAACTTATCGTTTCCCTTTCAACACTTATTTCACTTTAAATATCAATCCAAATGTTTTGTGGATTTTCTTCTATATAAACTCATAAAAGATCACAAACCAACCGTGAGCTTTAAACCCCAATGGTAAGCTTTAAAGGCAAATTAAGCCATTTAAATTCTATAGATCAGCTTCAAATTTTATACGACAAGTATAATTTCCCGAAAAGCTATCAATTTGAAGCCAGTTCGATGTCCGGTAGGGAGAAAACTTAAAATACCACAATATCCCGGCGGATGGATCACCTGTTCATTAGAAATTACTCTCATCAAACTAAATTGTTCAACAAAAGTATGTTTTGAGGTTGCATATGATCAATTTTTCAGAACAAGTACACAAAATATAATAGCCCAACATAAATACCCAATTTCTCACTCAAGTGAGTTTTTTGGGGCGAAATATTCACTTTTTTTATTTACCTCTAATGCACAGAAATATGTATGCCTTGATGTCCCCATTATCATTGTTACATTGGTCGTTAATATTTGGAACCTTTTTTATAGGTGGATTAGTCCTTTTTAATGACACGTGTGTCTTACAACCCTTTCTTTTGGCTGTTTTCTGTAGTTCTCGAGCGAGGTAATGATATAGGAAGTGAAAGCAACAAGAGAAACATTTCTCTGATTATTATTTGGTTATTTATGGCCCTAATTTTACGAAACATTTACACGTCGAATCTATACACGTATATGACGGTTAAGATAGGTCGAAGTGATTTGCCTAAATCGTTGACAGAAATATTTGATAGTTTATTGGTTCCATTGTTGGTATCTATCGATGTGATTTCATTGGCACACGAATATAGAGGGGCCATTGAAGCACAAAAGGGAAGAAATAAGAAAAAAATGGATAATTTGTACAAAAAATTTAGAAATAAAAATTGGCGTGTGTATGACGATGGCCCACTTAAGCATATTAAATATGATAAGGATCCATTTAACCAGAAAATTTGTAGTAACAAATTTGAGTCAGTGGAGGAATTAGAAAGTTGTGTAAACCTTGATAGATTTAGTTTAATGACAGTAGATGGTCCAATAGATGAGTTGAGTACTGGAACAGGCCAAATTGAAAAGTTATTACTGCTATTGAATAACAGTCGATTTATGATTTTGGAGAACAACGAGCAGAATTTGTTTAGCTCTCAGGATTTTGTAGCATCCGAAACAGATAACTTTTTGACAAAGAAGCTGGAGTTAAGCTTAGCTCAGTTGGGGCAGGCTGGTATTGATATGTTTCTGAAGAAGTATATGTTCGAGAGCTCTATGAGGTTGTTTATGGAAGATGCATATGACGATAATTCAACCTTGTCTTATTTTAATACAAGCAGGTCAATAGTATTTAAATATACTTCAAAATGGTTGCAAAAGGGATTTTTTTCTCTGTATATAGAGGAAGTTTGTAGTGTCAACTCTAAAAATATTTCTGAAGTGCCGGTAAAGTTTATAGATTTGATAACGGTGTGGTTTTTATTGTTAGGCCTTTTTGTACTTTCAGCTTTTTGTTTTGCTTACGAGATATATGAATGGAAGCATGTGACACTTTTTTAATAAATTTAAACAAAGCTCAGCAATATCTATTTATTACACATTCACATTCCTAAGTTTACATTTTACAAAAAAAAACAATTTTGGGTTAATCAAAACTAAAGAAAAAAATGCGTTGAGTGAAATATGTGTACCAATACATCCTAAAGCCAGTCAATATCAGGTAGACTTAGTAAAACGATAAGTGCTATTTACTTTCCACGCCATGCATGACCTTGACACGAACAGACTTCTCGCTGTGGGTATGTGCAATATACCGCCTCCTGAAATAAAATTTAAAAAATACAGAGCTATAAACCACTTCTACTCTAATACAAAATTAGTGTTTAAATATATTTTTTAGGGTTTTTTTTAAAACGTCTTACCGCATATCCCAAGAAACTCACAAAAGCCATCAGAAAGATGATGAAGCTGATCAACGTTAATTTTGTATTGAACATTTTAGCTAGAAAAAATGCTTAAGAATTCAGACGAAATGTGTTTGTTCAAGTGGCGTCCAAGGTATATAATTGTGAATTGAATAAAATGAAGAGTAAGTGGCAGGTTTTTATACGAATTAGTTATGCAATCTCTAAAATAAATGATCATGGACAAATTTGCATGAATTATTGCAAATGCAGGATTCGAACAAAAAATATGGGTTTGCTTAAAGATGAATGTACGAAGTAAAAGAATAATCGAAATGCATTACAAGTTAACTTTACTGGGTAAAATCCTAAATATTACATCAGTTATTTGATTGATTTATATGTTTGCTCATCTAAAGTCAAGTTATTTTTAGGAAGCATATATTTTTCGTCATGTACTCAAATAAGAAATATAATTATACTACCACGTAAGCATTTACTTACTGGTCAGGAAAAAAATAAGTACATAAAGATAACCCTTTTCAGATGATTTCGCAACTGGTTTATTAGTTGTGATACAGTTTTATTTATTTTAATGTCCATTAATTTTGTTTTCGTAGTACTTGCTACTACTTAGAAACATGTCTTGCACAGCAAATACACAATACGAAGTAAACTTACGAAATACAGTTCCACAATAAATGTAAATGATTCACAAGTAGCATTATAATATCAACTAATTTTGAGCATATTGCTAATGATGTGGTTTAATATAAACATTTTTATAGGCTATGAGTATGAGGAGAAATTTATAACAATTTTATACACCTTACTCAAGTCTGTCAACATATTTTAAAGTTCTTAATTATTTTAGCTTTAGTAAAATTTCAAACTGTCACTAAACATCACACCAAACAAGTTTTGCACAAATAACCAAGTGAATAATAACGATAAAAAGTACATTTTTTACTTAAATATATTTTTCCTGTTCTGGTTATATAAATTTAACTGGGTCATTCTTGTAGATTTCTCAGAAAAATTTGGCGCAATTCGTCCTTGAACTCTTTATGATATATTAAGTAGATAACAAGGTTAATGCACGAATTACTTACTGCTAGCCAATGAATTCCGAACCAGATAATATTAATATAGTAAAAGTCGTTTATCGTTGGAAAATATATTTGGAGAAAATTGTACATTTGATATGGAAACCAGCACACAGCAAACGTGATCACTACTTTTGCCATCATTTTTGTAACATTTTTTGTGTGTCTGAGAATGATTTCGTCTGAATTTTCCTCCTGATCTCCAAGTTGGTTATACATGTGTAGGGAATTTCCCATCTTCAAATAAACCACAATAATTATCCCCAACGGAATAACGTGCTGAACTATCACCATGCACTGGTAGTAGTACCACTTGAATGTGACCGAGAATAAATCGCTTTTGCAGAATGGAGCTATAACTTGAGTGTTTTCATTAGAATAATCAATTACTCTAAATATACGAAAACCAAATATAAAAATAATAATCATTCATTAAACTTCCACTTTAAATTTAACTAATTTTTAGATAAAACTTACGTAAAATCTAAATAAGTTGGCAACGCAATTAAACACGTAACAACCCAAATCAACAGAATCGTCACAAATGCTTTTGAATTAGTGACGCGTTTTGCATGTGGGTACATCACTTTATAATATTGATGCATTGCAATTGCAACGAATGTAAAGACCCTTACCAATACCGATAATTCCTGTCCAAAAAATTAATTGTATTTTGTGTTGGTTTACTTTCACAGCTTAAAAAGGAAAAAAATGCATATCAATACCAACCTGTGTAAAAGGGCTTACTGAACACAGAAATGGAGGAAAGTCCCAACGTTGTGCTAGAGCACCTTCAAACTGAAATGGAACCGCAAAAACTGATATCACTATGTCCGCCAAAGCTACGTTGCATATTAGCATGTTGGTAACTGTCCATAATCTTTTGGAAAACTATTTTAGAAAAAATAATTTTTGATACAAAAAAATCTAGTGAAACCGTTGATTTATATTTTATTTGTCAATTTACCAAAACTAAACATAGCACAAGCGTGTTTCCCAGTAAGGCTGCAAAACACGTTGTCCTATAGAACACAAACAGAATATTTACAAGCGATGGAGGAGCTTCGTAAAATACTGGTTTTTCAGCTACGTTGATTTCGTTAAAATTACGAATTTCAGTGAAGTTGTTATTTGTAGAAATGTTTGAATCAGAAATGGTCAAGTTGTCAAAATACTTGTCGTAATATTCCATCATTACAAATTACGGTAGTATTTTTTTCAGAGAAATATTTTAAACACGTTTAAAAAAAAATAGTATGTAGATTAAAAAATTATGCAAGAAGGCAACAATTTGCAGATTTTAATTTTAACTGAAGACAACGGATCTACAGTGCGAAGTATTTGTTCAATTTTTAGCCGAATAAAATACGTAAGAGTTGAATGAACTTAAACAATAAAAGAGCGAGCTTTCTTTCAATTACTGTTAATTGACCTAATAAAAATACACTTTAAATTAAATTATATTCCAGATCTTTATTATGTGAGAGATATTTAAAATAAATAAATTGGTTAATGCGTCACGAGATATATTACACACTTAACCTTTCCCGGATGATTACTTATTTTTGATAGCAACTAATCATGGACATTGGTTGATCCTAAAACCGTTTTTTACACTACTGGTCCTAAGATATGACGTTAACATAAGAGACCGAATTAAAAATCTGGAGTCGTGTAATGTTTTAATAAAAAGTTGGGAGAAGATTTTACGGCCATTGTTTACCAAGTAGGTGCAAAACTATGAAAACTAACATTTAAAAAAATGATTAGCATTTAAACACAATTATTTGATAAGCCTGCTATTGTCGCTGATAAAATTTTGCAATGCATGAAAGTTATTAATATTTTGTTTTTGCACCAAACACTATTGATGTAACGATTGTGGATTTCTTTTTTGTGCATACACCCACAATTTAGTGACGAATGACTGAATTGATTGCTCGTAATATGTACATCTAACACAAGCTAGTCAACGAATATTCGTAAGTATTGCAAATATTGCAATAAAATATTAACAACTTTCTGCAAAGTTGCCAATAAAAAAAGGATACTGAATGGTGTCAAGTGAATTAAAATTAAGTCAACAAATACAGTTAATGACTCATTTTTTCTAGGCTTTCCAGGACTTTATTGGATCGTAAATTCAAATATGTGAGTACAAACAAAGCAGATGTAATAGTTCGCTGAATTTCGTGTTCATTGATTGCTTTTAAATGTTTTTGGGGCAATTAGAACTAATCAGAACTGCAGTTGGTATTGCGCTATATATGGGCATTAGATTATATTTTAGAACTACGCATATTATCTGTGTATTAACAGCCCATTGACTTTAAATTAATTATAGTATATAATTTCAGTGTGGAATGACACATTTGTCATATGAAATTGCACTTATCAAATCCGCTCATGCTAAAAATTATCTTCTACTATATGCACAAACATTTGTACATGTATTTGTACTTTACTCGTTAGCACATCTAACAAGTTTATCAACCTCAAACATTAGGTCATTTTTTTGACTCAGCCAAAATTCAATTTTAATATGTTTATTAGTCATATTATCACCGTATATTGTTTTATTTACTAGGTAAACCCGAAACCGTATTGAATATTGGATGATGAAAATTGTTTTAATATTAGCTCAACGCTCAACTCGTACTGTTTAACCGATTTTGTTATGTAAAATATTTCATTCAAATTTACACATGAATTATCATTCACGTAAAATCCCTCATGAGATAAGAAACTCGTCATAGAAAAACTGTTTAGAATGCAAAATAAAGTAATGAATGCGACATGATCTGTTTCTATTCACACATTTGTGAATGAACTACGTTTCAATGAAAGTGTCAAGTGCTGTTTTGGTCTCGAAAGTTTTCATTGCACAAAAAGTTGTCACATTGCTTGTTCTTATCGTATTCCTGTCATTGTATCATTTTTTGCTGCTGGTCAATGATTCAAGTTACCTGTTTATAAACATATTATTAGCTCAATTGTCGTATAAAAGGAACAAAAACTAATTTCATTCAAGTTTATTCTCTTTGTGCATATGTATTTGTTAAAATTTTAGGTAACCCCGATTAAGTCAACAGTTTAAATACAAATTCGTTATAATGGCTGCTAACAAGGTAATATACATTCAAAATAATTGCTAATACATTTTAATAAATTTAGTTCATAATTTTTTTAAAGCATTTCTTTAAAAATCTGACTTGGTTAAATTTAATTCCATGAATTAATATTCAACTTAAGTTTTTAGAAAGTAAAAATGCTGTAAAGTTTTTGAAAATATCTATACACTGAAATTATTTGATTGTATGTGATATGTGAAAATTTGCAGTGGCATAACTGAAAATATTACAGTTAAATTTGTATTGCAGCCGACAAATATTTACAAGATTTCACTTCAACTAAAATTGGTGTACCAAGCTTTAAATGGGATTATTAAAAAGTGAAACTGATAAGAAATCGTTTCACTTTATTTTACAGTCCACGGATTATTACGATAACGGCGGTTACATCAAAGATGAAAATGAGTTGGATGTCAGCATTCCTGTAATACCAGCACCGAGACAATATTTACCAAGAGTTGTAAGCGAATAGTTAAACAAACCTATTAAATACGGTTGTTCAAGCATAAAAAGATTACTTTATGTGAATTAGATTGTCGGAAGAGATAACAAGGGGTCAACTGATAACTTGGGGGACAGTGGGAGCAATGACATAAAAAATGGAGAAGGTGAGGAAGATGATGACCGCCCCACTTGGGATAACCCTTTAGAGTTTCTACTAAGCTGTATTAGTATGAGTGTTGGCCTAGGAAACGTTTGGCGTTTTCCTAGTGTCGCTGCACAGAATGGGGGAGGTGCGTTTCTGATACCTTATCTGGTCGTTCTGCTATTTATTGGGAGGCCACTATATTATCTGGAAATGTGCTTGGGTCAATTTTCTAAGTATGGTCAGGTGAAGGTGTGGAATATGGCACCGATTTTTAAAGGGGTTGGATATGGAAGTATTACTGGGGTTATTTGCCTTGTTACTTATTACTGTTCTTTGATTGCGATTACGGTATACTTTTTCTTTGCAAGTTTTGCGAAAACTTTACCATGGGCTGTTTGCCATCAGGATAAACATGAAGAGATTTTATGCAATAGTACGTTTGCGGAGGGGAATTTGGCAGCTTTGTATTATGAGTATGTTGACAAACTATTTACTTGTCTATGGTTTTCGGCTACTTGACATAAAAAAAATCGCCGAAAATTGAGAAAAAAAAGTGAAATTGACATAAAATTATTTATGTCAAATGCTTTTATGTATTTTTATATTTCAGGCGCACTGTAAATCCACAACTTAAACATGTTGATGATGGCATTGGAATGATTCACTGGAGGCTTGCTCTTTGCCTGGCTTTTGCGTGGATAGTCATATTCCTTTCACTAGTGAAAGGGGTAAAAAGTTCAGGCAAAGTTGCATATTTTACGGCAATTTTTCCGTATGTCGTACTATTAATTTTATTGGTTCGTGGAGTAACCTTAAAAGGAGCATGGGAAGGAATAAAGGTTTTTATAAAACCGCAATGGGGCGAACTGATAAAACCTAAGGTTTGGTATGCAGCTGTGGAACAATGCTTCTTTTCTCTGTCAACTGGATTCGGACCTGTGATTGTGTTCAGTTCATACAATAGCTTTAGGCAAAATGTTTACAAGTAAGTTGACTATTAGTACAAAATATTTTTTTTTGTAAATACTCCGGATACCAATTCAAAATTTATGTATTTTTTCCAGAGATGCGCTGATTATCAGCTTTCTAGATACGTTCACCTCTCTACTGGCTGGAGTCACAATATTTTCGGTCATTGGCAATTTAATGTATGAGACCGGCGTCGAATTTGATAAAATTGAAGGAATCGGGGGTCCCGGCCTTGCTTTCGTTTTATATCCTCAAGCTATTGCATCATTCGGCTGGGCACCCCAACTCTTCGCTGTTTTATTTTTTCTAATGTTTTTTACTTTGGGTATTGGCTCAGCAACTTCTCTTACTGGTGGAGTGATTACAATAATTTGTGATCAATTTCCCACCTGGAAAAGATGGCTAGTTACATTACTAGTTTGTACGGTTGGTTGTCTACTGGGTTTAATTTATGTTACGGAAGGTGGTAACTTCATGATTGACCTTGTAGACCATTATGGTGCAGGTTTTGTGATTTATGTGATGGCAACCTTGGAGTGTATTGGAATATGTTACATTTATGGACTGAGGAATATTTGCGATGATATTGAGTTTATGTTGGGGAGACATGTGGGTATTTATTGGCGAGCTTGTTGGGGATTTATTATTCCTGTGGGGCTAACTGGGATATTGGTTTATTATCTGGTGACCGAACCCGAGTTTCAGTCAAATAGTGTGGCATATCCGAAAGTTGCAACAAGTAAGCTTGCCGTCAAATGAAAATTATTTTGGGGTTTTAATTATTATTTGGTATTCAAAAGTAATATTTTCTATGATTTAGTTTGCGGATGGCTAATTACGGCATTTGCGTTGGGCTTAATACCAGCATGGGCCATTCATGCAATACTCACAAGAAAGGCAGATAATTTTAAAGAGGTAAATTGATAAAGATATTTTTTTATTGTTTTTAACTATGGATTGTAAATTAACATTTATAATTAATTATTAAATTTAGAAATTCCAATTGGCTTTGAGACCAACACATCGTTGGGGACCCCAAAGGCAAATTCTACGTAAAGAATGGAAAGACTATCGAATAGACAAGTTAACGGAGAGATCGAAACGAGGATTTTTTGTATTTTGGGCATAAGATTATCAATGAATTTAACAAACCACTACATCATCTGTACTTTTAATTTTGAGTTGTTTATTAAAATTGTAAAGTTAAAGTAAATCAAAAAAATATATGAGTTTCTTTTCCAAACTTCTCTACTTCACAGTTAAGTCCACAAGCATGCATTTACAAATCAAGACTGCAATGAGAAATTTGATTGTTTGATTTCAACAATGGAGAAAAATTACATTAACTACTTTTTGCCCCTGTTTTCAGTAAAAAAAAATATGCATAACAAGTTGATGTAGTTGTAGGATCAGACCTACATAATAGACTAGAACAACTCAGATTTTACTGAAGCTTGCTTGTGCTGCTGACTCTGTACTTTATATCCTTAGCGATACTATTTTGTCCAATATTTACCTGAAATTTGGGACAATAACGTGATCGCCTCAGATATTTTATAATTCGGATTCCTAGAAATAACTGCAAAAATCCATCACTATTGCGACATAGTACAGAGTTGGTTGATTTTTTTGGCTTCATTTTTTAACATGGGGATATACACGCATTTCGGCTCTTCCTATATTATTAGTGTAACTCTATTGTTGTAGGTGACAATGTGTGATTTGAGTACGTCGAAAACGTGAGTTTCATCAGAGTTCTGCAAAGAAGCTTTTGGGTTGGGTTTTTTCATTTGCAATTCATTCTATTTCATTTCATACGGAGCTTATCAAAGAGATCTTTCATTATTCATGTAGCAAAATGTACATTTTTTTTACCTTGAATATGAGTAATGCTACAACACGCTTTTATAATATCAGTCGTTTTTTATTTAAGTCAGTCGTTTATATACTGAGAGCACCACCACGTGTTATAATTTTTCCCGACCGATCAGGTACATTTTATTTTAGATGAGCATAACGGATTAAAATTTCGGTTGAATATGTTACTTGAATACGCATGAGATTTCATTGTGCACAACTGAATATAAATGACGATGACAATATGTTGTTTGAATATACAATAAACGTCAAGTAAACACTGACCATTTCCATACCATTTGCTAACATGTATAGGACAGCAAATACGATGCAAGGCGAAGCATTTACAACAGTAAATTCATTTATTTACCACAAAATACTACCTAACACATTTGAAGTCTTTTTTATGGAAAAAATCTGCAACATATAGAAACATCTTGTTGGTCCGGAATACACAGAATAATCACTCTGCCTTCCAGCCAAGTTATATCTGTTAAATGGCTAGACACAACTAATCGTCTTAAGGAGCCTTTTAAAGTTTGCATACCTTAGCATATGAAATCATTTTCCATTTTGTCTTTTAGTTCCACCTTTCCTAGACGAATTTCCTTTAGGGAAGGGACCGTCCCTATCCAAGATGTGCACATAACACCTCAGACTATAAAGCAAACAAATAAATATAAATGGCTTTAGGAACTCATCAAAGGACC
>JAQFZG010004395.1:0-11845 GCA_034695465.1 Entomobrya nicoleti
GCCCGAGACTACCGTCACTCCCATCCCCCCTCCTTCCTCACTGACCTTAACGACACCTACTGGCAATCTGACACCATGTACGAAGGTGTTCAATACCCAAACCAAGTCAACCTAACACTCAACCTTCGAAAATCCTTTGAGATTACCTACGTCCGCCTCAAATTCCAAAGCCCTAGACCCGAAAGCTTTGCAATTTACCGTCGAATGAGCGGGGACTCCAGTGTTTGGGAACCCTATCAATTCTACTCAGCATCCTGTCGCGGTTTCTATGGAGTCCCGGATATGAACTATGTTCACGGAGGGGAGGAAACCAGGGCATTGTGCACATCCGAATTTTCTGACATTTCTCCACTGACTGGTGGTGAAGTCGCCTTTCCCACTTTGGAGGGAAGACCATCTGCCTATAATTTTGACAACTCGAAGGAGCTTCAAGATTGGGTTACCGCGACAGACATAAGGATAACTTTGGATAGATTGAATACCTTTGGAGATGAGGTTTTTGGGGACGAAAAGGTCATGAGAAGTTATTTCTACGCTATTGCTGATTTTGCTGTGGGGGCAAGATGCAAGTGTAATGGGCATGCTAGTGAGTGTGTGGATTCTAGTAGTCAGTATGCAGGGGAGCCAAGGAGACTGGTTTGTCGGTGTGAGCATAATACTGCGGGGGCGGATTGTGACATGTGCTTGCCATTTTATAATGATAAGCCTTGGGGAAGGGCTACTGCTACGGATGCGAATGAGTGTCAACGTAAGAAAAAATTATTATAATTAGTTTTTTAAATAAAAAGTTAATTAATTTCAAAACTTTTAATAATTTTTTAGCTTGTAACTGTAATGGCTTCAGTGACCGTTGCTACTTCGACCAAAAGCTGTATGAATCCACTGGTCATGGGGGTCACTGTACGGAATGCTCTGGTAACCGAGATGGTGCAAATTGTGAACGCTGCAAGGATAACTACTACCAACGCTCTGATGGCTACTGTATCCCTTGCTTTTGTCATGACGTGGGCTCCCGCAGTTTGCAGTGTAATTCTGAAGGACAATGTCAATGTAAACCGGGGGTCACTGGAGAAAAGTGTGATAGATGCCAGGCGAACTTTTACGATTTTAGTAATCAGGGTTGCAAGCCTTGTAGTTGTAGTGTCCCAGGGAGCTATGGGAATGAGCCAAGTTGTGATCCAATTACGGGAAGTTGTCATTGCAAAGAGAATGTGGAAGGACAGCAGTGTTCGAATTGTAAACCGGGATATTTTAATTTGGACACGGAGAATGATTTTGGGTGTACGCCGTGCTTTTGCTATGGGCATGCTGCGGTTTGTCAAAGTGCGCCGGGATATGGACAAGGTAAATAGAGTTTTTTAACCCCACCATATAAATCTTCTAAAAGTCTAAGCGTTTGCTACAAGTTTACCATTAGAACAAGTATCACACTATGGGGATCGTTGTAAAATATGATCTATCTAATCAATGGTCACCGAAAGTATTTTAAGTAGTACAAGTGCGTCAAACCTAAACAAAAAAAACATATTAATTAAATTTGTCTAATTTTCATATTAATCCTCATTTCAGTTTTATTGGAAAGCACATTCGCTCGTGGGAATGAACGGTGGAACGCTGAAGAAGGTCTGGGTCATAGTGTTCCTTTACAGTACAATGCCTTCACTCAAAACATTGGAATTACCGCACCTGGTCGTGTGCCTGTCTACTTTGTAGCGCCAGGTAAGTTCAAAATCATCTTCAAACTAAACACATGTATATTAGCTTGACTATCAGTTTAATTAACATGTTTTAACTACCAACCTTTCAGACCGTTTCCTTGGCGACCAACGTGGCTCCTACAACCAAGTCCTTAATTTTACTCTAAGAATTGGGGAAAATGGACCAAAAGCCTCTGCAGACGATATAGTACTTGAAGGCAATGGTCTCCGCGTATCTCATCCCATTTTTGGTGGTCATCAGGCCAATATTTTACCTACCGTAAAGTCCCAAGAATACTCATTCCGTTTACATGAGCATCCCGAATTCGGTTGGAATCCCAGACTTAATGCTAAAGATCTAATGAAAATCCTTGCCAATTTAACCTCCATAAAAATCCGGGGTACCTATACCCCCGGGGGAGTAGGATTCCTTGACAATGTGAAACTCAAAACTGCTCGAAGGGGTGCCGCCGGAAGTCCTGCAAGTTGGACGGAAATGTGCACATGTCCGGAAGGCTACATTGGTCAATACTGTGAATCCTGTGCACCTGGCTTTAAACACGAACCCAAAAATGGTGGCCCTTTTGCTCGATGTGTTCCCTGCAGTTGTTATGGACACGCGGAAATTTGTGACCCAGAAAGTGGCCAATGTATTTGCAAGCATAATACGGCTGGAGATAACTGTGAAAGGTGTAAGCGAGGATTCTATGGAAATTCGTTGACAGGGACGGAAGAAGATTGTAAACCTTGTCCTTGTCCAAATCAAGGGGCTTGTATACAGCTGCAAGATGAACAGATTGTTTGCTTAGAGTGTCCCCAAGGCTATGCGGGGCCACAATGTGAGTTTTGTGGGGATGGGTACTTTGGGGATCCGAATGGCTCAGTGGGACCACCGCAGGAGTGTAAGATTTGTGATTGTAATGAAAATATTGACCCGAATGCTGTGGGAAATTGTAATAGGACGACGGGGGATTGTATCAAGTGTATTCATAATACGGCGGGAGGAAAGTAAGTGGGATTGGAGGTGATATTTATGTCATGTAAAATAATAATTTGTTTTTGGTAATTAATTATTTTGAGTGTGATTTTTTTTAGATGTGATAAATGTTTACCTGGTTTCTATGGAGATGCACTTGCTGTTCCCAAGGGGGATTGTAGGCATTGTGAGTGTAACCATTTGGGTACCATTCCCACAGCGGATGGAAGCTTTGTCTGTGAACAGCCTACTGGAGAATGCCCTTGCAAGGAGAATGTAATTGGGAGGCAGTGTAACATGTGCCAAGATGGATTTTATGATTTGGCGAGTGGCATGGGCTGTAAGGATTGCGACTGTGATCCCATTGGAAGTTTGAATACAACTTGTGATGTGAGAATGGGACAGTGTCATTGTAGGGAAGGGGTTGTGGGTTTAAGGTGATTAAAAAAATCAGTTTCTTATGGACAGCAGGACAGCTCCTTAAAAAATAAGGCATTGAAAAAATTAGGCTTAATTTTTTATCAATTTGTATTTCAGGTGTAATGAGTGCGCCCCCAACCACTATGGATTCAGCCTTGATGGCTGTAAACCTTGTGATTGTGACCCAATTGGAAGCTTAAGTCTTCAGTGTGACCCCGATGGCCAATGTCCTTGTCGAGAGAATGTGGAGGGTAGGGCTTGTGAAAGGTGTAAAGAGAACAAGCATAATAGGCAGGCTGGATGTGTGGATTGTCCGGCTTGTTACAATTTGGTCCAGGAAGCAGTAAATTCGCAGAGGGTGAAGTTGAATGAAATGGAGCAGCTATTGGAAGACATTGCGAATACGCCAACGGTTATCGATGATTTGGACTTTGAGAATAAGTTGAGTCAGGTGCAGGAGAGGGTGGATAACTTGTGGACTGATGCGAAATCGGCGACTGGGGGAGATGATAAGAGTTTGTTGGAGCAGGTTAATGAGTTAAAGGATAAGGTGAAGGCGTTGGATGGGACAGCAAAACAGATAAGGTAAGATTTTTTTTAAAGATTGAAAAATAATTAATTAAAAAATTTAATTGATTTAATTTTTTTTCAATTAATAGGGAAGGGCTCCAGAAATGTGAAGCCTCAGCCACAGAAACCAATCAAAATCTAAATACAACTGAGGACACCTTATCCCGAGCTAATGAAGCCTTAAAAGCAGCCCAACGTTTCTTGGACAGCGACGGCAAAGAAGCGCTGGAAAGAGCCCAAGAAAAATCCGAAGAACACGGTCAACAGCGTAATCTCATGTCTGAACTAGCCCGTCAAGCCAGATTACTTGCAGATGAGCACGACGAAGAAGCACAAAAAATGGAGAAAATTGGAATGGCTGCTTTGAACACTTCCAACGCAGCTTATAAAGTGGCATGGGACTCTTTGGGGAGTCAGAGGAATGCCAGTGCGGAGGCCCAGGCGCTACAGCACAGCATTCAAGAAATTGATAACGAAGTGGAAAGTACGAGGATTAGGGCGCAGAATGCTTTGGATGCGGCGAGGGAAGCTTATAACAACGCGTTAAATATGTTTAAAGATGCGACAAGTTTGGGACTGCCGAATAATGATTTAAAGGCTGTGAAGCAGCAGGCAATGGAGGCGAAGAGGAAGGCGGAGGAGTTGAAGGATAATGTGCAAAAGTTGCTGGCAGAAAGGGAGCAGTTGTTGAAGGATGCGGAGGAGGAGGCGAATCAGGCAAGGGAGTTGCATGACACGGCAAAGAGGAATCAGCAGATGGCGGATGAGTTGATGGCGGATTTGGACAAGGCGAATGCAAGTGCGGAGGAGGCTAGGCAGCAGAGTGAGAACACGTTGTCCGAGGCGAAAAAGATTTATGATACTTTACAAGGTAATGTGAATATAAAAAATATATGGTTAAAAATAATTTATTTAGAGAAAATTCCAATCCAAACACAAATTGATATTGATTTTTTTCTCTCGTTTTTCCTGAACTTTCACGCTTAATTTGTGAGAAAACCTTTCTTTTTTCTTGTTTTTCTGAGAAAAACGAATTTGTGTTCCTTTTTTTTCTACGAAAATGTAGAAAGATAAAAGGGAAATAATAAATAAGTGATGAGAAACCAAACCAGCCCCGATTTTCCCTTAAATTTCCTCCGCTTTTTCAAACCTTTTACTTTAACTGCATATTTTACAAAAGACAAGAGAGCAGGAAAAAAGTAGTTTTCAATCAATTTTGTAGTTTTTTTTTTATAAAGCTTTTATTTTCGTTTTATCTATCTGACTGAATTGATTTGTTTATACTGATTTATTTATATAAATGTGTAGACTTCAATCGAAATGTGGATGAAAGCCGAGAAAGTGCGGAGGAGTCTAAAGAGCGAGTTCCAGAAATCCAGACTTTAATCCGTGAAGCGGAATATCAGACGAGACGGAATAAAATGGCTTTGTCTGGAGCGAAAGTGGCTGCAAGCCAAGCATTAAAAGATGCTGAAACAGCGCAGCAAATTGCAGTAAATGCTTCTCAAGTAAGTTGGTTTGCTATTTTTTTAAACTTATTTTTCTCAATACTTTTTACCTTTTTTGCAGCGGAATAACATGGAATACTAATAGCAAATTTTTGTGTGCTTTTTTGTAGGAAGCGGATTCTATAGGCACATTGTGTGCAGAAATGAAAAATAGAGCTGCTGATGTCACCGATGAAACGAATAGATTGGCTGGAGAGGTAGCAGATACGCAAGCAAAATTGGAGGCTACTGAAGCCAAGGTTGGAAGGGAAGAAACGGAAGTGAAAACGGCACTTGACAAGGCTTCAGAAGCACAAACCTTGTCAAGGGAGGCATATGAAAAGGTGCAAAGGGCTTTAGCAACGATAAGGGATATTGACTTGGCACTGCAGAATTTGGATCAGATAAGTATGTGGATTTAATTTAATTAAAAATAAAAAAATAAAAAAATAATTAATTTTTAATTTTTTTTAAACAAATTGTTTACTTATTTTTGAATTATTTTTTAGACGAAGACGGCCTTGAAAAGTTATCCGATAAAATAAAGGACGTGGAAAAAGAATTTGAAAATGCTGACCTTGACAGCAAACTGGACAACTTGAGAAATGCTCGAAACAGGCAAACTTTATGGCTGAAAAATTATGAGGATGAACTGGAAGCTTTGAGAAGAGAAGTTGAGAATGTTGCGGAGATTAGGGCGGCATTGCCACCTGATACCAGATGCTACAAGAGGATTAGATTAGAACCTTAAACTAAAATATTTCAAAACTTTTTATTGCCTTTACCATTTAAAATAATTTTACAATTAATTTTAAATTATAAAATTTTATACAAAAAAATACACGTGCAAAAAATTTCATGTTACAAATTTTGATGTACTTAAATATTTTAATTAGTTAGAAAATTAGTCATTTTAATTACTGTTTAATTAGTGTTTTAATGAATCAAGTAATTTTTCTGGATGAAGAAAAATGCCCGGTGATCAGTGTTCTTGTAAATTTGTTTTTCTGAGCTTATTATGTTAACTTCTTACCCAATTTTGATTTCTTTTCTTTTTTAAATGAAATAGAAATACTAAGTAAAGTGGGTATATACTTAAAAAGGAAAGTGCTTTTCCCCATTTAATTTAATGATAACGACAATCAAATTACTTTAATGATGATGATATTGATAATATAATACTGATAGCTTCCATACTGCCATGTCATTTACTTTAGTGCCATAAATATATCAACTGTGTCTGATACTGATGATGAGAGATACATACTGTTGTACAATAAAATAGGTTAGTAATTTAGTTTGACAAATTTGTGTATTGGAAATAGGAAATAAATGGGGTACTTAAGTTCGAGGCGGATATAAATAGAGAGAGATGTTAAGCGAGTAAAAATGTGTGTGCAATTTGTAAAATAAATTGAATAATAAAAAAAAAAGTTGAAAAAGATGAACAAATGGTGAGTAAATTGAATTCAGATTGATTGTTAGATGGAGAGCGAGGAGAAAAGCCCAATAATAAGTGGTGGTGAATGGTGATCATGATGAGAGAGCCATAAAATGTAAAGTGATGTGAATGGGGTTTGGATTGGTGTTTGGAAAGTGGCTAATTTGTGTAAATGATCACATCAGAGAAATGTGTATATTGGATTGCATTAAATGTACGTGCATTTACGGGCTTTTATATGGGAACATTAAATGAATATATGGGAATGGGTGACAAATAGGAAACTTGGTTGGTTGGTTGGATTTAAGAGGAAATTTGTGAAAATGCTTTGTTGGGAAAGTGATCCGAAATAGAGAAAGATTTTGCTGAGATTGCTTAAAGGACTTGCTTCTCTGCTCTGCTGCTATTATACATAAATTACAGGGTAGACAAGAGGAATTTGGGATGAAATGGAATATATGGAGAATGGGGCTGTTCAGAGTGCATGTCATTTTATTTTCATTTCAAAGTTTAGTTATTTCTAATTTTGTGAAAGTTTCTTTATCGTGGATAGATTGTCGTGTTCGTATACAAATAGCGAACGACCTCATATACATATCGTCTCGGCACGGTAAAGTTTCAGTGCATTATGCTTTATATGGTAAAAATCGTCGCAAAGTTGGTTACTTGGTTAGTTTTGTTGGTCTTCTGCAGAAGTTCTCAAATTGAAAGCGGAGAGAGTTTTTCAGAGATTTTCTGTTGGACGTGAAGAAAAGAGCTATCGTCACCATAAAATATTTTTCCGCATTTTATATTCTATACAGTTTAGTGAAAATACCAGAATTGGGTAAAAATAGGAAAATTTAAGTTTGGAAAGGGAACTTAAATTAAAAACTTTTGAAGTTCCAAGTGATTTTCTGACGTATATCGCATATCGCTGGCCTTTGACTTCGCACTTTCACAGTATCATTATCACCCTTACATGCAATGCAGAAAAAGATCTTTCTTTTACCATCTACATACGTACAAAATCCTACTATTGCACAAATAACTTCTGATGGCGTGTAATTGCATTATAGTGGCAAAAAATGTGCATCTAACCCACTTGTATCGCATATAATTCAATTTTTTAACCAACAAGTTTAAAAATTCAACTCAGTTATAAATCAACGCTTAATCAGTCATCAAATGAGTTTTTATAAATTTTACGATTATCCAGCCCTGACCACTTACAACTACTTACTTATTTAAAAGCATTTTCATCGGATTTTTCTCTGAAAAAGAAGTACAATTTCCTTTCCACAAAACTCTCTCTCTTTTGGCGTCGTCTTCTTTCTCGTCGTCGTATTTACCCATTTTTACCCTTAGCCTTGTGTGTAAAGAGCTAATAGGCGAGCCAAAGTAGAATAAAAGGCGGAGGAATAAATTTTCTCTCTGAGTTTGCCTGCTTGCTTTTCTCAGTGTACCCATGTCCGACTCAGGAGAATCGAATTTGTTATGGCCAATGAATCGTGAATAGAGCCGGGCTCTCTCTCTCCCCATTTCTCTTAATGGATATCAACAATTTGGTTTACTTTTGTGTTCTCAAATTACTATTTATATAAAAGCAGCTAATATTTTACTTGTTAAACATTAAGGGGTCCTTCATATGAAATATATATGGTATATATTTTCTCTTTGTCGTATTCTCTATTTTTTTCGTAGAATGGAGCATTATTTGCGGAAATGGTTTAACTTAATTTATGATTATGGACTTGACTGACTTCTAAGGAAAATTTATGATTATTATCTTGCGTCGGATCGTCTATTTCTGGCTTGTACAGAGAGAGGGATAGAGAGAGAAAGTGAGGATAAGCGTTATATTTAAATAACAGTTCAAGACAAACTTTTTTACAGAAAATATTTTAGAAGCACAAAAGACGGTTTTTAGGTAGAAAGTTTTTCTTTTCTTAAACAAGCAAAGCAAGCTTTTAGCCAGAAACTTTTCACGGCTATAAATCTTCTATTTTTCCAAGGGTAAAATATTAAGTTTGTCGGTTTTTGTATGTAAAAGGCTAAGTGAAAGGATGGAGAAAAAAATGTATAGAAAAAAAGAGTAAAAGTTTGGAAGAAAAGTGAAAGATTTTCCGCATTCACCATTTATTTCATTTTTTGGTTTTCTTGGATAGCCTATTTGTATACTAAATGTACCGAAAATATCAGTCTATTATATACACAGGCTAATATTCATATAAACTAAGTAACGTGGCCTCAGATTTTCCTAGAGCGATTCCAATTTTTAATTTATCTGGATTCCATTGAGTGAAATTAATTGCATTGTAGCAGTAACATGTCATTGGTAAATGCATTATAATTTAGTGCTATTTCAAAACATTTAATTTTAAAATCTTTAATGTGTGTAGTACCTTTCCAGTACATAAATACTAACAACTAAATCGAAGATGTTAGATGGAGCTGCCATTTATAAACCATCAAAATTCAAACGAATTGTCCACACCTATGCTGGCATCATTTTCACAACGTAATATTTATAAAAATGTATTTGTCGTCATACACACACACAAATGGAAAAAGGGGAACCCTCTTTTTAAACTAAATCTAAAAGCAACAAGCCATTTCACTTAAAGTCGCTATTGAGCTGTGAAGCTTATACACACACACTCACACTAAGCTACTTTTTTTATATATTTTTTTGATGTATTTATTTCCCAATATGAATACATTTTTTTCTTTGACTTCTGTGATCCGATTTAGTTGGGAATATATCTGCTGATCTTTGATCTGCGATCGGTTTTTGTGTGATGGCTTTATTTATTTTACTTTATTGTGTTGAGTATGATCCTCTTAAACTTTCAACTTAAACTTTTCAGCTCAATTTCCTTCCTCAACTTATTTACCTTTTTTGTCAAAATTTGACTTTTGACTTAACATGACATGTATATGTTTTTATGTTTACGATACCGTAGCTAACTTCAGGATTACAGATCTATGAGTGGTAATAAAGTGTTAGTCGGCGTCATTAGTTTGAGCAGTCGCTTAAGTTGTACAAATTTGCCTTTTTTACATTATGACTATCCCAAATCAAAGTTATAATTCCTGAGGTCTCAAAAGAAGCAAAAATGTAATCGTATTATTAATTTGAAGAACATTTTTGAACTGATCAGTTCACAGTTGTAATTTCATCTACCTTTCCGCTTATTTAACAATAACTTTTTAATTTAGGTCAAAGGGAAACATTTATTTGCAGATGTTAGAAAAATGGGACATTTTATACAGAATATTTTTTCGCTAAACACTAACAAGTAATTTTTCACTGTCATCGTAAAAATATTAGTTGATAATGCCTCGATCATCATTGCCGTTATGGTTATCATCAACGTCATCTTCAACGAGAAATGCTGAAAAAACGAACTTACATGTTATCAGTTATACGATAGAGGTTTCATGGGAAAATACCCGATTATTATTATATAATATTTTATTTGGCAGGGCAATGAAATGCCTCAAATATATATATTTTTTCTTCATGGGAAAAGGGTTATATTTCATGTGACATTTACGGATGATCATAATCAAAATGATCATGTTTACTTGTTCAATGTTCAATGAACTGGAAAGCCTGTGTGTATGGAATGGAGAGAGAAAATAAATTGTAATTCGTTATGGCCGTTATCATAATATACTGCCTTTTTTGAGAGTAACGTGTGTGTTTTCTAAATGAACCGGAAAAGATAGATCGTCATCATCAACAAGAGTATCAAGAACATTTTTGTAAAGAATTCACTTTTCCCAAAATTTAGTACAAAAATGTTTTCCAAGTTTTTTCTAAAGAAAAAAATATGGTGCGGTAACAGATTTAATTTTTATGATGATCTGGAGAAAATTATTCTGACCAAAAGTAAATACTTTTGTGGGCATTCTGGATAAAAAAACATGTTAAAAGATATTCAAAAGGTTTTTAACCCTTTTTAATCGGCTTTCTCTTTTATGGGGTCGTTCACACAAAACGTTTTCATGGGAAGTCAATAAACTTTAAATTCTAAAATATTTCAACAAAATATTTGTGTTTTGAAAAAGATGGTTCAGTTAAGATGTACATATGTACATATTTAATGTATACATGATTTGTGAACGACTCCTCTCTTTCTATGTTTAGAGATTAAGATGTTTTCTCTTTGAAATGGTGATCAAGCCAAATAAATAGCTTTATTATTACTATTTTTTCTTAAATAAATCCTCTCTTAGTTTGCAATTGCACGGGGAAGCAAAGCCAAGCCAAAAAATATTATTTTGAGATGAAATTCATGTCCTTTTTTTATTTGCGGTTGTTTGTGGCTCTGTCCTAATGAAAATGTCAACAAGATCATCAATCAATTTCCCCTTATTTTTCTCTCACCACCACCGCCACCACCACAACATTTATTCTCATCTTAGATCCCAGATCCCAAAACTTAACTCTTGCTTTTAAAAGCTTGTATTTGAGTTGAGCTTGAGAGAGTACAATGACAACATTACTATTTTTCATGCTCAGCTTCCCCGAATAATTGCAAAAAATACACACACATAGCACATAAGATGAATTAAGAATTAAGTGAGATATTATTCTTCTTAGAGAATATAATTGAGTGGTCGTAGCGAAGCGCGACATGATACACAAGTGATATGTTTCTTTTTTTGTGGTGGTTTATGGTATAAAAATTCATGCGACACATCTTTGCACGTGTGTAGTAAACATAATAGTAATTAAGTAAAGCTCATCAATCAGATAAGCTGTTGGTGGTACGATATGTACGCTAGGGATATTTTTTTGTTTTTGGGGCAATATGAAAATAATTAATTTTCCACTTATTCTTTCAGTTTTTATAGCAAATTTTCATTAATCTTTGAAACACGTGTGCTTTTATGCTTAGAGTGCACACCTGTATAAATATTAATTAATTCTAAGGAAAATTCATACCTTGTCAAATATTTTTAAAAAAACGAAAAACCTGGGCTTTTTATTTTTATGAATTTCTAATGTGCAATTAATTATGCACAAGTACAGCACTACACCACCACCACCTGGTACCTGGTTCGTAAGATAAAAACCTGTAATAAAGGCTAATTAGCTGTTTTAAAGGTGCTTTTAAAATATTTTGGCTTTGGTTAATTTGTATCTACATATATTTTTAAAAAAACTGGACATCTAAAACGACCATATCTAAAATATAATTACGGTGCACACACCATGTTTGATGGCCAGTCGAATCAGCATACGATTACGAATGATTACGAT